>JALCCH010000035.1:0-186693 GCA_023212835.1 Pseudozyma thailandica
AGCTACCGAGTGCCCGTCGCGTTCTACCGGACCCCGGTAGACTACCTGCTTCCAGCCTCGTACGAAGTAATACCACCAAGGTCCTCAGACCCTGGAGGCTTAACATTACAATCGACCTACCTTGCAACGTGACACTCACATGCCCTCAAGATGGTCAACACCCGCAGCCAAGGGACTACAGAGTCCCCCAGCGACGATGAGTCCTGCTCGAGCCAAATGCATGAAACATCCAGCACGCAGGGAACCCCCAGCGTACAGGGTGCCCCCGTAGTGACTCGGGAGGAACTCATCCTACAGGCCCTTACCAATCTCACCCGCGAGGTGCGCCTCCTCAGGGAGACGCGACAGGGCAACCCGCCGCCCACGCCGGTGGAACCCAAAGGCCAACCAGAACCCACTACGGCACCGACTGCAACGCCCGTGCCCGAAACCTCGGAGCAGCGCTTTGCACGCTCTACCCAACGTTGGGAGACCCCAGACGTGCAGGCTGCCCCCAGCCTGTCTACGGCTACCGGTATCGCTACGGGGCCCTGGGAACTGCGAGAGACCGCCGGTACCGCGCGCCCCTCAGAGGTACGTATCACCGCCCCTGCCTGGGACGGGAAGAAGGACGAACTGGAGGCGTTCATCAAGCAGTGCTCCCTCCACTTCGACCTCAACGGGGGCCGGTACCCGACTGACCACCAACGCGTGCTGTGGGCACTGGCGCACGTAGCGGGCGTCCCGCGCAAACGGCTTCGCAACCTCCGCCAAGCCAGGCCACAGTCCCCGCTGTTCCATAGTTGGGAACTGTTCTGCGCCGACCTACGCCGTACCTACGGGGACCCCAACCCCGGACACACGGCCCGTATCAAGCTACAGAGGCTGCGCCAGACAGGGGGAGTTAGCGCCCACGCCGCAGAGTTCCTAGCCTTAATGACCAAAGCTAACGCTACGGACGAGCAACAGCTCCTCACCACGTTCCAGCTTAGCCTCCGGGAAAGCCTTCGCATGAAGCTCCTCCATGTGGAAACCACCAAGCTGCAGGAGTACATTGACGCAGCCATCCGCGTGGAACAGCGCATGTACGAGAACGGTCTGTTCCCCCATGGGGGCGGCTACCAGGAGGAACGCCCACAGGGAAAACGAGATCCCCCTAGACCTGCCAATCGCGTTACCGCGATCCCTAGTAAACCGAAGGAGCCCTACAGGGGAGGGGGCAACCCCCAGGCGCCCAACACCTCGAGAGGTCTCCCAGACGAAGTCCGGAAGTACCGTCGCGAGAACAACCTCTGTTTCGGTTGCGGAGGGGCCCACCAGGTTAGGGACTGTCCCAAGGACGCCCAAACGAAGCCCCTTCGTGCTAATGTAGCGACGTTGGACCCCGCAACGGGAGACCTGCTTGTCCACCCTGACCCTGTCGACCAACTGGACCCGGTCGATGACGACTGGGGCTCCGAGCTGTCCTATGATCCCGGTATGGATGCAATGGCTATCACCGACGAGGGCGACCACCACCGGGTCGCCCGGGCTCGCCTAGGGGACCCCAGCGACCTACTGGACCTCTGTGCCCACGTAGGGGCCCTGGTACCGCCTGCGGAGCCGGAGATTGCCAACGGCACCATCCGCATCCACAGACATCCTAGCATCCCAGTGTACAAATGCTGGGCGACCATAGGACACAGGAGGGCCAGAGCCTTGATCGACAGAGGGGCAACCGCCTCCTTTGTGGCACGGGACCTTGCCCACAACACGGGAACCCCCCTGGAGCCTCTCCCCTCTCCCGTAAAAATCGCCACCTTCGACAGCACCTCAGGGGAGATCATGCACGCGTTGCGGGCTCCCGTAGGCCTTGCTGGAGTGGCCGTAGTCGAGGGGCACCGTTTCTACGTGGCCCCCAAGATTGCCGCTTACGACGCCATCTTGGGCATGGACTGGATTGAGGCCACGGAGCCGGTATTGAACTACCAAACCCGTACCCTACACTTTGCCATACCAGGGGGACCACGGTTTGCCTCAACCACGTTGATGGAAACGACCCAAACCCTGCTGTCGACGGGGGATCCCCAGGACGGAGAGCAGTGCTTAACGCTCCACGTAGACGTACCGGAGCCCCCAACCAAGCCACAGACCGCCGGTATCCCTACCGAGTACCAGGAGTTTGCGGAAGTCTTTAACGAGGCCAACGCTGACATCCTGCCGCCACACCGCCCCCACGACCACAAGATCAACCTCCTACCGGGCGCGAAGATCCCTCACGGTCCTCTATATTCCCTCTCGGCTAGGGAGATGGACGAACTGAAAACTTACATCGACAAGATGTTAAAGAACGGTTTCATCCAACCCTCGCAGAGCCCGGCTGCCGCTCCAATTATCTTCGTCCCAAAGAAGGACGGCCGACTCCGCCCCTGTGTGGATTACCGAGCCCTGAACAGCGTCACCGTAAAGGACAAATACCCAATCCCGCTGATTGCGGAGCACCTGGACTGCCTTGCAGGAGCCCAAGTTTACACCAAACTTGACCTAAAGGGAGCGTACAATCTCCTCCGTATTGCGGCCGGCCACGAGTGGAAAACGGCATTCTGCACTCGCTACGGGAGCTTCGAATATAAGGTAATGCCCTTCGGCCTGTGCAATGCTCCCTCAACGTTCCAACGGCTCATGAATCATGTCCTTCACGACCTACTGGACGTCAGCGTGGTGGTCTACCTGGATGATATCCTGGTATACTCTGCCAGTAGAGCAGACCACCCCTGCCACGTACGGGAGGTTCTGCGCCGCCTACGGGCAAACCGCCTGTTCTGCGCCCCAGACAAGTGTGAATTCAGCGTCGACAGCGTCGAATTCCTCGGCTACCGCGTCAGTCCACAAGGGATTAGCATGGACCCAGGCAAAGTGGAAGCCGTCACAAGCTGGCCGGAACCCGGTACCATACGGGACATCCAAGTCTTTTTGGGTTTCGCAAACTTCTACCGGAGGTTCATCAAACACTACTCCCGAGTTGCCGCCCCACTGACGGACCGCCTCAAGGGAAAGGCGACCGGTAAGATCCAACTGGAACCCCAAGAGCAAGCGGCGTTCCGGAAACTCAAGCACGCGTTTACCTCCGCCCCTATCCTCAAACATTTCGACCCCCAGCTTGTCACGGTAGTCAAAACAGACGCCAGCGACTACGTCGTGGCGGCGGTACTATCGCAATGGTACCCCCTAGACCCTACCAAGCCTACGGGCGAGCCACCGCGCTACCGTACCCACCGCCTGCACCCCGTAGCCTACTGGTCCCGGAAGATGCAGCCGGCGGAACGGAACTATGAGATCCACGACAAGGAACTCCTAGCGATTGTCGACTGCCTAATGGAGTGGAGACACTACCTCCATGGCCTATGGGAATCCTTCGAGGTTCTTACGGACCACCAAGCACTACAGTATTTCCAAACAAAGCGACAGCTCAACCGTCGCCAGGCCAGATGGAGCGTCACACTAGGGGAATTCCATTTCACCATCACGTATCGTCCAGGCGTCCTCGCAACACGCCCAGACGCCCTCAGCCGACGCATCGACGGCTACCCAGCCGGCGTGGACCCCAAAAGCTCGGGGGACCCCGCAAACGTCGCCACGTTACTACCGGCACACCTTTTCGCTCAGAATCTCATACCGAAATCCGCAGTTGCACAAATCCCCACAAACAGCGTCCGTCCGTCCCCCACCGAAATCCAACAAATCCTGTCGCAATTCCATGATCACCCAACTGCAGGGCACCCCGGCGTAGCTGCCACAACCGAACTGATCCAATGGGCTCACCGCTGGCCTAACATGTCCACGGACATTGCCAAGTACGTAAAGACTTGTGCCGCGTGCCGCCGCGCAAAAGCACCCCGCCATAAGCCTTACGGGCTCCTGCAGCCCCTCCAGACCCCAGATCGCCCTTTTGCGTCCATTTCAATTGACTACATCGAGGGACTTCCCCCCTCCTTACTGGAGTCCCGTAGTTTTGACTCCATCCTTGTTGTCGTCGACCGATTCACCAAATACGCGCTATTCATTCCCGCGAACAAAACCGACTCCGTCGCCGCCTTAACCCAAAGCCTTCTCCAACACGTCTTCAGCTACTTTGGGTTACCGGAGTACATCGTTTCCGACCGCGGCTGCACCTTCACCGCAGCGCTGTGGCGCAAAATCCTGCACGAGTTTCGAATTACCGCTTCCCTGTCAACTGCATACCATCCGCAGACCGACGGGCAGACCGAAAGGACGAACCAAAACCTTGAAGTATTTCTCCGTTTCTACGTGAACTATCAACAAGACGACTGGGCCCGGTGGTTACCATTCGCGCAACTTGCACTAAACAACCGGATCGCTAGCGCTACAGGGCTCCCCCCCACGCTACCGCTTTTCGGTTTCACGCCCAAAACAACCCCCAACCTGCCTGCAATGTCACCAGACGGCTCCAGCCCCGCAGCATCCAACTTTGCCACCCTTTTCCAAATCTGTAAGGCAAACATCAATAAAGCAGCAGAAACCATGAGGAAGTACGCTAACCGCTCCAGGATGGACCGGTCCTTCCAGCGGGGTGAGCTAGTCCTACTACGGACCCGCCACCTACGACAGGACCGCCCCTCCAAGAAGTTGTCCAACCCCCTTGCTGGGCCGTTCCGTATCCTAGAGGGTGTCGGCAAGCTGGCGTACCGCCTTGACCTACCCCCGCAATGGCGCATCCACCCGGTATTCCACGTCAGTTTACTGGAACCACACCTACCGGGAACCCGCACGTCTGCGGATGCCCCACAGGCGCGCGCTCTCGAGGACGATCGCCAAGACTTCGAGGTAGAGACAGTCCTCGACTCTCGGTATCGCGGTCGACACCTACAGTACCTAGTCAAGTGGACCGGGTATCCCCAACCTACGTGGGAACCCCAGGCGCACCTTGACAACTGCGAAGCGATCCTCACCGATTTCCACACAGCCCACCCAGACAAGCCGAAACCCCACGAGAGCCACTGACTACTACAGGGCTCCCCAAACACTGGAGAGTCCCCGCAGAGACTCAGGGGACCCCACCACCCCTTTCACAAACCAACTCAGTCACACTCGCACACACAGTCACAGATACACTCACACACGGGCTCTCAAAGAACCTCACACAACGAGTACCATTACACAGGGACCCGTACCAGGCCCCCCCAAGACAAAACCGAACCCCCTATCCCACGGACCAAACGGCTAATCCGTCTCGTCCATGTTGTCCGTAAACCTAGGCGGACTGGGGGTCCGCCCACGCGCATTATCGCGCTCCCCTCGAGTACGGGGACGCCGAGGAGTGGTCCCCTCCTGGGCCACCTCCGCCAGCTGGCGCAGAAGTTTGCGCCTGCGGGCGGACGTCGCGTCGCGACTGGAAGCCCCCCCGCGGCTACTCGACTCCCCCTGGCTACGGGAACCCCGCGAGGTGGGCTCCCGTGCCGACCTGGCCTTCTTGCGAGGCCTGGGCTCCTGACGGGGCGCACTGGAACCCCTGTAGGCCGACTCCGCCCGTCGTCGCTGCTGACGACTCTGCGGGGAAGGCGAGCGTGGCAGAGAGGGGTCCCCATACCCCCTCTTCCAGCGGGTGTCCATGGGGGGGGACGAACCTGTACCCCCCACAGTGGGGGGCGCCTCCGCCTCCTCCGCACGGCCCACAGTACGCCCACGAGCAGGGGTTGTGGGGGGCCCCATCAGCGAAGGGGTCCCTGTAGACGCAACGGGCCCACTAGGGGCGACCGCAGCGATAAACGGCTCCAGAGGGGGAGCCCCAAACTCACGGGAGCCCTGCGCGCACTTGGCCGTGAACGCCTCCGCGGCGGTGACAAAGTTGGTGTCCCGCGCGTAGACAGGCCACCGGTTGGCCAAGGCAGCCGACTGGGCACCCCGCAGTACGGACGCAGCGGCCCACAGGCAGTTGGCGGCGTACGCACACGCCTCGCGCGCAGCAGCCAAGTGCGCACTCTGGGTAGCGCTTGGCGGCAGCAAGGCGTTGAACGCCATGGGGACGGGGCCCAGCAGAGCGTTCCTGCGACCGCGCTGGCCACGAGGGGGCTGCTGGAGCACCAGCGACACACCGGGTGCCTGGGGGGCCACAACTGGTCCCGCAGCGCTGGAAGGACCCGGTACCGCGCTACCGGAAGCCAGTTGCGCGGCCTTCTCCGCCGCAGTGCGCTCCCGCTTCGCCTCCCTATCCTTCTCGTACTGCTCTTTGCAAGCACGGAAGGCAGAGTACTCCTCACGGAGACCCAGCGAGAGGACCTTGGGGTTGATGCATTTAGGGTGGGGTTGCGGGTTAGCGCGTCTCCCCTGCAAGCGGTACTCCAGGTAAGCCTCCTGGTAGAAACCGCCCTCCCGCACATTGAGGAGGTCAGGAATGCGACCCCGCCAGTCGCACTTGTACCCACCCTCGTGGCACCGCGTGCAGGAGACCTGCTGCCCCTCACAGGGATCCCGCAGCGTACCGAGCTCCAAACTTGTTGGAGCCACGCGCTGGCCATCCCCAGCGACACAAGGGGGTTTGGACTCCGTACGGACGTGCCCACAACCCCAGCACTGGTCGTACTCATCCGGCACGGATGGCATCGCACGAACCAGCACCATCAGCTCCCTGATGCAAGCTTTGTTGCCTACGGGGGCCCCTTGCCGATCGGACAGGATGCGATCGACACGACGCTGCCACTCCCCCTGAGACGACAGGGGATCCGCAGGGGACGGGTACCCGACACCCCCCGCAGAGGGCGCTACCGCCTGCTCCTGTTCTTCCAGGCCCCCACTGGGAGCCTGGGACTCGCTACTCTGGTAACCGGAGACCAACCCGGTACCGCCATCGTTGGGGCACTGCTGGCCACCAACGGACTCGTCCACGCCTTCCCCACGCTGGGGGACATCGGTAGCCCGCTGCTGGGGACTACCGGCCTCGTCCAAAGTCAGGGAGACTACGTCTCCCTCTTCCCGGCGGGCCAAAGGCTCCACCGAGGACTCGTCCACGTCCATAGCACTACCGGCGTCCCGCAGAGCTGGGGGGTGCCCCCCAGCAGAACCGGAGCCAGCAACGCTTTTCGAAGAATCTGTCCAATAGCGCAAAACAAAAGGAAGCGAGGTCAGCCACTGTTCCTACCCGTCACCGTCGGATCATCCACACCATACTTACTGCGTGTTGTGGGCGCCATCGTTGTCGAAAGGAATGTAAAGAGCCCCGCCGAGCCAAGTGGTAAAGAGCGTGAGGGATGGAGGAGGAAGGGAAGGAAGAAGCAAACGAGGGAAGCCCGTCTTATAAATGAAGTGGGCTGCGGGGGGGGGGGGGATGAAGCAGGGCGATCACTGTTCCCGCACAAAGCTTTCCACCCACACAAAGGGTGACCCGCACAACGCGTCGGAATTCCCGATGTGGAGTGATTAGGGTTGTGACAAATGGATAGTCCCGGGACGGGAACTACAGGGGGAGGGGGGTAATGTTACGAAGGGGGGACTCAGGTACCGTACTGGGCTCCCCAACAACCCTTACCGGGGACCCCCTAGGTTAGGGGGGGGGCTGCCGAAAACACTAGTGAGACCCGGGGGTTGCCGATCCATTGGGGGATCGTGCCACGATTGGGGGTCGCCGCAGGATTGAGATCGGTGGGTGTCGGTGGACTACCCGATCGGTCGCTCGAAGGCGGGACTGCGGTAACGGATGAGCGGGACCCCGCAGGGTGCAGGGACCCCGGTACCCTGTACAGAGCTGTGAGGGGAGCAACGATATCGGTTGTTTCCCCTCATCGATTGTATTCTATTCTACTCACACTAGTAGTGGGAATCTTAGACCGTTCACACGAACACCCATCCGCCGCCAGCTACCGAGTGCCCGTCGCGTTCTACCGGACCCCGGTAGACTACCTGCTTCCAGCCTCGTACGAAGTAATACCACCAAGGTCCTCAGACCCTGGAGGCTTAACAGCAACCAGGTGGGGCCTGGTACTTTGCTCAAAGCCTGTGAGGGGAGTTATTGCTTTGGTTGCCTCCCCTTGGTGATTGTATTCTATTCTACTCACACTAGTAGTGGGAATCTTAGACCGTTCACACAAACACCCATCCGCCGCCAGCTACCGAGTGCCCGTCGCGTTCTACCGGACCCTGGTAGACTACCTGCTTCCAGCCTCGTACGAAGTAATACCACCGAGGTCCTCAGACCCTGGAGGCTTAACACGCGGTTGGCTCCAGAAGGATGTTGGCGGCTTCCTTTAGAGGTTTCATGCAGATCCTGATAATGGTCTTGTTGGCAGCAGCATTGGATCCCTTCATGTGATGAATTGCGAGGTGGAGTGTCCATGCTCCTGGCTTGGATGAGGAGAAGCTAACATCGCACTGTCGCATGCCAAGCCTTTTGTCATCCCTCTTGTCAGTGGCAACAAGAGACCCGATGCGCAGTCCAGTCATGAAGCAAGTCTGAACAAGTGTGATCCTCTGCAGAAGTGGCTCCACTGCACATCCTGTGGGCAGCCGCTTGAAGATGTCATTGAGAATCAGTTGGACCTCCGGTGCTCTGTATGCCCCTGGCGTCTTCTTCATACTCTGCAGCTTGAATTTGGTAATCAACCATGCAGAGTGGTTCTGAAGCTTCCAGTACAGGCCCTGCTTGCCGTCTGCAGAAGCTTTCAGAACCTGTTGTAGGGCATGTTCCACGGTCTCAAGAGTTTTGTGTTCCTGTATATAGCGAACAACCAGCTTTAGGAGCAGCAACCTCCATGTCCTGACTGTGGTCTTTGTGACATGAAGACCAATGAGGAGTGCATCTCTACCTTTGACTTCCATCACCTCCATGGTGAGGAAGGCAGTCAGGTGCTCAATCAATGCTGGGACATCATTGTAGGTGAGGGCGTCATCTGCAGGATTGTGACGGATGCTGACCAAGAATTTTGCCTCCATCAAAGGCAGGACATGCTGGACAAAGCGCTTGAATTGTGCACAAATGTGAGCAACACAATCTGTGCAGAGCAAGGTCCTGTGGTATGCAACATGGCTTCCTTCATGAAGCTTGCAACCTGCTCAAGAAGAGGCTGCCAGTTGTCATCATCCTCAGCCAGGACAAAGGAGTGGATAGCACCAAGATGATGTGTCCTGGGATGGACTACCTCTTTGCATTCCTCAAGCGTAACAATCGGAGGCATGCTAGGCAATTGATGATGATTTTGATTGCATGCAATGTGTAGCTACAGTTTGAGCAATGGTGTGAAAGATCAATTCCAACAGCAACAGTGAAGACAGGTGTAGTGATAGATGATGGATCTGAATGGTTTTTTTTCTTGGGACACATAGCTTAAAGGAGCCCAGGAGGCCCAAGCTCTGTAGCAGCATCACCGATGGCAATCTTCAGTTTAGAATTGCCCTGCATCTCTCAAACCAGAGCAAAACTGCCCACAAACTTGCTGCTTGTCCTCATGTATGCTACATACATTGCTCAGTTGCACAGCAACTGGGTACAGCTCAGAGCCTTTTAGAACAGAGCACAGTCCTCATGCAAATGAATCACTGTTTGGATCCCATCCACCAACCCTTACTTGTTTGACCAGATCAATACTATTCCTTGGCCACAAGCATGCCTGTCTCAACCTGCAACATGGGCCAGAGGGTAGAGGTGATTGACCTGAGCAGCAACAAAGACACAGAGTGTTAGGACCATAGGGTCTGAGCACTGCAGGGCAGCTATGGCTGTGGAGGTTGTACAGTGTCAAGAGGTTGCACAAATGTTTGAAGGAGGAAGGGGGGGGGGGGGGTCCAGCTGGTTGCACATCTTCAGTGAGCAAAAGTGTACACAGCCACACATCCACCTCCTTGCTTTGGTACAACTATCTCAGTGCTGCAGGGCAAGCACAGGCAATCCTCAACCAGGATGTTCCATACCTTGCTGACAGGTCAGACAGTACCAGGACATTGCTTGCAGCACAGCTAGCTGCATATGGAGAGGTGCTGGCGCTAGAAAGACGACAAGCTGGTGATGCCAGGAGTGGTTTGCTGCCTAGCCTCAGCACACAAGGAAGCAATGTGGTTGTGTGCTCCAAGCTGCCAAGTGTCAGTGAGGACCAGTTGCCATCATGTGCAGTAGGAGCAGGCCGCAGCTCGGGCAGCTTCTTGGTCAGCAAGAACGGCACACTGTCACTATCTAGTATCAGCACCACGCAGCTTGCATTGTCACAGCTCCTCTTTGCCTACAGAGCTCAGCTCCTACACTGCAGCCCAGCGTGAGCGTGCAGAAGGTGCTATCCCCGCTGACAGAACCAGCAGCAGCTTGATCAGCCTGACTCCACCGGTACCCCTGCCTTGCAAGGAGTCGGTCGACGGTCCTGCAAAGGATGCAATCAGGCTTGAGGATCTGGCAGCCAGACAGCTCAGCAGCAACAGCCGCATGTTAACGCCTGTTCTGACTGCGTGGTCCAAGCTGCGCAATACTGGAGGTGCTGATGTTGAAGAGGATCTCGATCAAGACAAGTCGGCAGGCTCGGCTATCAATCGGTGGGAGAACATCTGTCGACCTAGTCTCAACATGCTCCGCAGCACTACTTCATTGTCGACACAGTTGCAGACGCCGAGTCAAGCCTCACAAGGCGGTGCACACAAACACAGTCCCAGTCGTTGATCTACGGACGAGACCGTCGCTGGTAAAGGAGACCAGTCAATGAATCCGACCACGTCGCCGACTTCGGTCGGCGGCGGACAGCACTGACACATCCTGATTAACAAGGCGAAAGGCAATTCCCAGCCTCTCATCACTGTCTGCTTTCTGAACACATCTGCGGGTTTTTCAATTCACTCGATTCTCGCCCTGCCGTTCACTTGAGTAGTCTGCATGAGATATGCAAAAGAGGTTATCATCTTGGACGGTGGGAGTGGATGCGTGTCGCGTTGAGAAGAAATCTGGCGTCGTACCTGCCAATCCCCGCGCTTGCAAGGCTAAATTAAGCTTCTGCAGTGTGGAGTTGAAGCTGCTTACGCCTGAGCTAGTTTAGACCCTTGAAAACGTGCTCGCGGTCCGCCTTGTTTGTGCATCCACCACCACTTTGTCTGATCTACATCCACCGACGATATGTCTGAAGCAGTTACGCCACGCAGAAGTGCGAGGAACGCAGGCAAGCCAGCCGCCGCTGACCAAGCCAAGGAAGCGGCCAAGCCGAAGGCTGCGGCAAGCAAGCGAAAGTCGAACGGTGATGGTGACGGCGAAGCTGTGGCTGAGAAGAAGGCCAAGCCTGGCCCCGCCGCCGCTACTGCTGCTGCTAAGCCAACAAAAGATGCCCCAGAGGGCGCCTTGAAAGTCGGAGACAAGCTGCCTTGCTTCAAACTCAAGCTGCAGGACGGAAAGGAAATCGACACGGCGTCTCTGAAGAGCGTCGTCATCTTCTCGTAAGCATCCTCTTCGTCTTCACCCTTGCCCCTCTTTCTACCCTATCGCTAACCTTTGTCTTGCTTGTGATGTTGATGGTGAACAGTTATCCACGTGCAAACACCTCCGGCTGCACTCAACAAGCCAAGCTTTTCCGCGACAACCACGACTCTTTCTCCTCCTCCTCGTACAAGGTTTACGGCCTCTCGAATGATTCCCCCACCTCCCTCTCGTCGTGGAAGTCGAAATTGGACTTTCCTTACGACCTCATCTCCGACCCTAAGCGACAGCTGATTAAAGCTCTCACGGGGAGCGACGACAAGACGAGGAGAAGCCACTTTGTGGTTGATGAGGAGGGAAAATTGGCTCTGGCGGAACTCAGCGTGAAGCCCGTAGAGAGCTGTCCAGCCGCGTTGAAGTTTGTTCAGAAGAAGTGAAAGTTCCAGCTTCTTCGTATGATAGAAAGCAAGGGAGGGTGTAGAAATACAGATACGGTGCTACTTGAGCTTTAGTGCGTAGCCCGATTTGATGGTGGTAAGGCGTGAGGGTAGATCGGAAGGAAACTGAGTGAGGAGAAAGGTGTGTAGTCTTCGATCTTCCTCCGCTTTGTCCACATTGGATACGTGTGATGGCTGGGAAGATTCGGTATCCCATTCGTCGGGAGTCTCTTCGCTTTCCTGCGCCTTTTCTTGCCCCTTCTGAGGAGCAGGTAGAATGTCTGTACAGAGCAAAAGTAGCTTGACAAGATACCTTTCACCCACTCCATCTCCCTCGCGCGCCCGTTCCGCTTCTTTGCCTTGAATCAGCCCCGCCATACCTTTGGTGATCGGCAGATACATGTAAGTCCTCCTCGCGACCGCCCAAGCCGCAATCCTCAGCGTTGGCAGTGCTTGGAGCATGAGCAGCCTCTGCCACCCATCTGCCTCTTCTAGCAGCTGGGTGAATTTGAAAGGGTTGACGTCCCTTAATGCTGTGTAGACTGCATCGCAAAATTCCACCTCCTTTGCCAACCTTTCGCCATAGATCAGTGAAAGACTGCTCCGGAGTGTGCGATACTCCCTCAAACCCCTCTGCGACTGCACCACGGCGGAGGCGGAATCGGTGCTCGAATGTTGACCCAACCTAGTCGCCTGTCCCGACAGACACAGCGTTTGCAACAGATACAGGCTGACCATCCTCCCTCTCCCTCTCCCTTCTTCTCCGTCTTTGCGCACTCTCACGCCTAATTTAGCTGTAAGCGCTACGACATCCTCCCCCGCCCGGTATCCAGCACTGTGAGGTACCGCAGGATACAGCTCCATCGCAAGCCTCGGCAGAGTCGCTGCCAACTGCGTCATCTCCCCCACCAATATCGCCAGCTTCGCACTCAACTCGTACGCTTCCACTGCAAACTCGTCGACTCTCCCACTCGCTACCAGTGCTTCTCTGAGCTTCCGTACAAGGAGCACGATTTGTTGCAGCTCCTCTTCCGCCTCCCCCAACCGCACTTGTCTTGTTCGCGTTCCCTCCGAATCGACCAGGTATCGCGACGAATTTAGCATTGACAGCGAGTTTAGGCTAATGGAAGGAGTGACAGAGGAGAGGCGAGTGGAGATATATTCTCGAAACTCAAGCTGGACAGCGGAGGAGGTGAGGTCCATACTTCCTTGCGACGAGAGGTCGGTGGAGATGGCGGAGGTGGAATCAAGCCCGCGCGAGGGAGAGGCGAGGAGCGCTAGACGATCGAGCGACTTTCCACCTAGAGGCCTTGAGGCTGAACGAACTGCGAGGCCGTCGTACCGCATCGGAGCTGTCCTCGACGCGGAGGAAGTTGCGGAAGAAGAAGGTTTCGAAGATTGGAGGTAAACCGAGGGCGAGGGCGTTGTCGAGTCGTGAATACTCGTGCGTTGGAGACTGTCTGTCAGAGCTGTTACAGAAGGGGTGGAGGAAGACGTGGACCAACGCGAGCTGCTCGATCCGGTCTGATTTGATCTTGCAGTTGATGCTGGGCTTGAGCTTGTCGAGCGCCAGGAGGAAGCAGAAGATCCACTCTCCTTGTGCGATGACGAGGGTGCCCATCGACTTTGGTGTGTCCCATCTCTTCCATTGCTGCTCGTCGAAGCTTTTTGAGAAGTTCGAGCTTGAGCTACTCTGGAGCTCGCCCATCTTGACTGTTCCGCCATCTCTCCACGCTTGTGTCGCTGAGATGGTGATGGCGAATGAGGTCAGGGTGTGAAGGAAGGAGAGTGAAAGTGAAAGTGGCCGAAGCGCGGAAGAGATGCCTCCACACACAAAAATATCCGCGCCTTCCAACCAACACTCACACTCACATTCACACTCGGACCTTGAATCCGCAGGACTCAGCCTTCTTCTCAGCAACCATAACTCTGGTGTCAACCCTCATCAATATGCCGATGATCACTCCAGCACTGCGCAGAGCTGCAGCATCACAGTCATCTTCCAGTATGGCCGCCGCTTCCGCTTCCGCTTCCACCACCACGCTTGGGCCGCAGACTCTACCCGCTCTTCCGGCGATTCAAGTCGATCAAGCAACACTAGCGCGCATTTCAAAGCCAGTCAAGAAAATTGCTTCCGAGGAAGACGTTGCAAAGTGGACGCAAAGCGAGACATACGCAACATATCTCCTCTTCATGCAGAGGGTAGCGGAGGCTTGCGTTGGGAAATCAACCCGTCTGCCCCCACCCCCAAGTTCACAAGAGTCGCCGAAGGACAAACTGATAGCGATGCTATACGAGCTGAACAGGTGGACGGACGAGATCGAGCCTCATGCAAAACCTCAACGATTCGGCAACCTTGCGTTTCGCGACTGGGGAGCTCGTCTGACTGAGCGCGCACACGAGCTTCATACCAACCTTCTGCCGGAGAGACTGCATCCTTTCATCCCCGAGCTCAAGAGTTACCTGCTAGATGGGTTCGGCAGCTTTACAAGAGTGGACTATGGAAGTGGACACGAGATGACATTCTTCGCTTGGCTTGGCTTCCTCTACCGCCTGGGGTTCTTTTCGTCTACCGCATCGGGTACAGCGAAATCAAGCCTAGAGGATGTAGGTGTGGAAGAAGCGATCGGACTGGAAATCTTTCCCTTGTACCTTCTTGTCGTGTGGCGATTGCAAGATCGATACGGTCTCGAACCTGCAGGTTCGCACGGCGTGTGGGGACTAGACGACTTTCAATTCCTTCCCTATGTCATTGGCGCCGCCCAACTTCGACTCCAGTCAAGTCTCAGACCAGGCCAGATCGTCTCGGCGTCTTCTAATCCTACGGTCCTCACAGAGCAGCTCGGATCGGATCGGTCTCCAGCAGCACTCATCTCCCAATCCCTCACTGTGCCCTCCTCCCTCTTGGCCTCGGAATCCGGGAACGAATCTCGAGTCGTCGTGCCGAATCTCTATCTGACCTCCCTTCTGAGGATCCAGGTATTGAAAAGAGGTCCATTCCACGAACACTCACCCTTGCTGCACGACATCTCCACCACGGTTCCGAATTGGGTCAAAGTATACACGGGCATGGTCAAGATGTACTGTGCCGAATGCTTGAACAAGAAAGTTGTTGTTCAGCACTTTGCCTTTGGCGGAGTTGGATGGGTTTGGCAAGATGTAGCCGTAGCAGCAAAGGATGCATCTTTGTCGTCAGCGAAGATGCCTGGAATGGCGCTAGGTGGAAGTCAGGGGAATATGGGGAGTATGGGCGTGCCTACTACGAGGATGACTGGGACAGCGTTCCCGAGCAACGTGCCGGGAAGTGCGGGTGTAGGACAGGCGGGGAGATTGGGCCATGCCTTAGGTCTAGGACCAAGAGTAGGCGGTGGAGGAGGAGCGCGGCCTGGAACGCTGCCGACAACGAGAGCGCCACAGGCGGCAGGCACGACGTTCCCGACTCTACGCACGGCTGTGCCTTTCGCCAAACCGAATGATAGCTCGGAGAGCACAGAGAAGCAAGACGCGCCTTGACATGCACATGTATACTACCTATCACTTCAACACTAGTCGCGCTTGCGGATGCAAAACGTCGTTCTTGGTAACAATGACTAGCGCTGGCATGAGTTTGCAGGGTGAAGAGACTAAAAGTACAAGCGAAGAACCAGGATGCTGTGATGCGCTGACTTGACTGAAATAGGAGATAGGAGCTAAGCACCGCGACGAAGCGTCACCTTCATGCCCGACCTCGATGCCGACGCTGGAAGACCTTCTTCTGACGCAGCATCTGCCGCATGCCTTGGCGGAGGCGTAGCTGCATCCCTCCTTAACGGTTCCGGACTGGCGGATTCAGTGTATTGCCTCAACCTCTCTGGCCTATCTCCCGTCGTGGATGCGGTTGCGACCGCAGGAGGTGGGATGGGCTGAGGAGAGTGATGTCTCGAGTCATACGCTGTTGAAGGCGCATACGATCTGATAAGCTGCTGCTGATGGTGCGCTGCATGAGGATGAGCCCTGGGCGGAGGTGGAGGAGGGTAGTCATCGTATCCCGAAGAATAAGGCATTCTTGCTCCTCCCACTGAAGACGAAGCTGCCTGTGCTGACTGCCTATACGCACTCGCGCTCGCAACCCCCTGTGCACCTGCATACCCTGAGTAGTCGCCGACGCTCCTGCTACTCGCGACGGGCGGAGGCGGAGGGTAGGCCGAAACACTCGGCGTGGCCTGTGACTCGGCCTCCAACCTCTCGTAAAGAATTGCGCGCTCGAGTCGCATGCGCTGGATATTACGCTTGATCCTTAGCGACTTGAGATGAAGTTTATCATTCTCAACTTCAATCTCGCGGACCTTTTTCTTGAGCTCTTTGTATTTGAGACGGTATTTGGCAGCGTCGCCTTGGATGGCTACGGTGGAAGAGTAGGCTTTGGATTTGGTCTTGACCGGTTGTGTGGCTGGCGTTGGTGCCGACATTGTGGAATGCGACTGTCGTGTTTGTCACGCGGTTGTATTTGGTGATGGGATGTGGTGACGAGTGACTAGAGAAGACGACTTGGTCGAGGTTGATAATGATGGAGAGGTGGCAGAATGCAAAGTCGTGAAGTGATGGTCGGTGCGGGCGAAGCGCAGTCGATGGATTTTTGGGAAACCGAGTGTTAGAAAGCGTCACGTGTGTTGGGCGCAGAAGAATATTTCGCATTTTTCGGCAGTTCAGCAGCGCAACAGCGGCGGGATGTCGGGTGTGTGCATTCAGATCTTCAGATTTAAAAAACAACACAGCACAGCGCAGTCTTTCTTCGCACAAAATCTGACTCGAAAAAACGCTTCGACTTACTGCGCTCTGACCTTCCAATCTTCTCCTTCGTATCCACCACGCTCTTCCTCCCCCTTCCACCTTATACACTTTGCCAGATCGACGTTCATCGACTCCGGCAAGCATATCACACCATCAAAAATGTCGTCTTCCGCCCCACAACCCGTGTCTTCGTCGGCTGAAGCGCGAGACCCAGTCCAGAACCTCACCGATGCCGCACAGAGTGTCGACTTGAACGCACAGCCCAAGCAACAGCAGCAACAGCAGAAGCAACCAAAGCAACAACAGCAGGGTCAACCAAAGGGAGAGAAGAAGCCCAAAGCAAAGAAGGACAATGCAGATGGCGCTTCCAAGGCTCCTCTCGAATTCACCCCCAAGCCTGCTTACTTTGACCACCGTATCGCCATGTTCGAGAAGCTCAAGGCGGAGCAGGATGCCGAATTCGCAGCCAAGGAGCGTGTTCCCATCACCGTCACCATGCCCGATGGATCCAAGCGCGAGGGCACCGCATACGAAACCTCGCCCATGGACATTGCTAAAGCCATCTCCAAGTCCCTTTCGGAACGAATCGTCATCTCGAAAGTGGACGACAACCTCTGGGATCTCGAGCGCCCGCTAGAGGGTGACTGCAAGCTCGAATTGTTCGACTTCGAATCCCCAGAGGGTAAGCGTGTCTTCTGGCACTCGTCCGCTCACGTTCTCGGTGAGGCCTGTGAGAAGCACTACGGTTGTCACCTTTGCATCGGTCCCCCCACCGAGGAGGGCTTCTTCTACGAGATGGCTATGGGTGATTCGGGTGATCGCATGATCACCCAGGGTGACTTCAACGCTCTCGAGACGCTCGTCAAGAATGCTACCAAGGAGAAGCAAAAGTTCGAGCGTCTCGTTGTGTCCAAAGAGCAGCTCCTCGAGATGTTCCACTACAACAAGTACAAGAAGCACATCATTCAGTCCAAGATCCCTGACGGTACCTCCACCACTGTCTACCGTTGCGGTCCTATGATCGATCTTTGCGTTGGTCCTCACATTCCTCACACTGGCCGTATCAAGGCCATGACCGTCCTGAAGAACTCGGCATCGTACTTCCTGGGTGACCAGAACAACGACTCGCTCCAGCGTCTTTACGGTATCTCTTTCCCCGACGCCAAGCAGATGTCCGAGTACAAGCAATTCCTCCTCGAAGCTGCCAAGCGCGATCATCGCAAAATCGGTAAGGAACAGGAGCTCTTCATGTTCCACGAGCTTTCACCTGGATCCTGCTTCTGGCTTCCTCATGGTGCTCGTATCTACAACACTTTGCAGGAATACATCAAGAGCGAATACCGTTCGCGCGGCTTCGACGAGGTCATCACTCCCAACATGTTCAACTCCAAGCTTTGGCAGACCTCGGGTCACTGGCAGAACTACAAGGACGACATGTTTGTCCTCGGCGTTGACAAGGAGCAATTCGCTCTCAAGCCCATGAACTGCCCCGGTCACTGTCTCATGTTCGGCTCGCGTGACCGATCGTACAAGGAGCTTCCCTTGCGACTGGCTGACTTCGGTGTCATCCACCGTAACGAAGCTTCTGGTGCACTCAGCGGTCTCACCCGTGTGCGCAGATTCTGTCAGGACGATGCCCACATCTTCTGCATGTCCTCTCAGATCGAGCAAGAGATGGCTGGATGCTTCGACTTCCTCCAGCGCGTCTACGGTCTCTTTGGCTTCACTTTCAAGCTCGAACTCTCCACCCGTCCCGAGAAGTTCCTTGGTGACATTGCCACCTGGGATGCCGCCGAGAAGCGTCTCGCCGCCGCTCTCGACAAGTTTGTCCCCGGCAAGTGGGAGTTGAACCCTGGTGATGGTGCCTTCTACGGTCCCAAGATCGACATCACCATCTCTGACGCCATGCGTCGTCACCACCAGTGCGCCACCATCCAGCTTGACTTCCAGCTTCCTCAGCAGTTCAAGCTCGAGTACCGCACAGCCGCTTCGCAGGGAGGTGAGACTCAAGCCGAGCGCCCCGTCATGATCCACCGTGCCGTTGTGGGATCCCTTGAGCGCTTTATTGCTATCCTCACCGAACACTTTGCGGGTAAATGGCCATTCTGGCTCTCGCCTCGTCAAGTGCTTGTGGTGCCCGTCACCAACACCGTCTTTGACTACGCCAAGAGCGTTCAGCAGAAACTCTGGGATGCCGGGTTCTACGCTGATGTTGATCTTTCGGACAACACGCTGCCCAAGAAGGTCAGGAACGGTGAAATTGCTCAGTACAACTTTGTGTTTGTGGTGGGACATGAAGAGATGGAGACCAAGAGTGTCAACATTAGGAATAGGGATGACGTCAACATGAAGGGTAAGGCGGAGACGATGGATTTGGAAAAGACGGTAGAGGCGTTGAGGAGGTTGAAGGGTGAGAGGAGGTTGGAGAATAAGCTTATCTAGATTAGGAAGGGGGAGATAAGAAGGGTTGAGAATGCAATGCAATGCTCGTATGATCCGCATTTTGATTTGCTGAAAGAGTGAAGGTGCTAGAGAGGGAAAGAATAGTGTGATGACAAGTCGAGTGAGTCGAGACCGAAGCACGGTGGTCGTGACCGCTGACCTGTTCGGATGGGTGGATTCATCGCCTCAAAGTCCGGCAACCTGCGCCAAGACCCCGCTCTTTCGACAATGATGTTGCGAGCTCCATCGAAGTGGGCATGTGTTCATTTCTGGACACACTTGAAACGCCACTCGTAGTAGCTTTCAGTTTAACCTTGACGCTGCTCTCATTCACACACATATAGGGAGCAAGTTAGTTGGTAGGTTGGTGAGCTTTATTTACGATTCTCGATTAACCAAGTCGATGCAGCAAGTGGCGGAGCTCATAGTTGTCTTTTGGCCATTTCGTTGATCGACAATTATTGCTTTGGTGCGAAATCAAGCCAACCGTGTTTCGGTAGGTCGTTTGCCACCTTTCCCACACCGTTTTGAAGATATGACCGAGGGACGCTTCCAGGCAACCCTGACTGCTTAACTTTTGAGCGTTGGCGAGCCTCGCTACCCACCGCCTTTGACCCCTTTCTTTATCAAAAGCTCTTCCTGGTGGTCCTGAGTCAGTTTTGAAATCTCCGCTGGGCGACACTTTTGGGTTGCAGCTGAGGCGTCCAGATATACACTCTCCTTCTCGCTCCCGTCAGTTTCGAGAAGATTGGATTGAACCCTTCGCTCAGCATGAGAATCCTCTTGCCGTCTTTTTTCGTATCGCTGGCGCTCAGCGCACCCCTCATCCTCAAAAGAGCAGACGACGCGGGGATAGATTTGAACCTTCGCCTCGCCCCACCTTCGCCATCCGCCTCTGCTGCTTCGGAAGAGTCTCACACCCCCTTCCCTGGAAGCGAGGTCGAACACTTGTCTCCTTCTTCTTCGTCGACTCTACCGCTGCTTGAGGGATGGAAATTTGACTCACACCATCCAGAGTATCACCCTGATTATCGTTTTCTGCTGCCACTTAGTGGGCATCGGGGGTCGTCAGGACTCACGGGAGGGTCTGCTTTTCGTCAATCCACCCCTCCTCCCCAAGCAGCCGAAGGAGAAGCAAGGATTTCGAGAGACGTGATTCATGTCGACAGCAGTAGCAGTGACACCGAGGCCGAAGAGTCGGTGCCAACCTCGAACAAAGACGACTTGAACGCCTCACCAAGATCGCAAAATCTCGCCGGTATCGCTTCCGAGATTCAACATGTTGACGCATCGCCAAACACTCACTCGGCCCTACCGCAAGAATGGTTGCACTACCAACAACACTACCTCCCCTTTGCGCCACCCCCCGTCGTCCATCAAGACACATTCTTCCCTACGAACTCACGCGCCTTCCAGACTCGAATTCAAGCCCTGCTATCTGCAAAAACGTAAGTTCCCCCTTTTTCCTCCCTTCTCCCCTTTTTCTTCCTGAGAGATCTACTAAGCCAAACGTTTGCTCTTACAGCGCACTGCTTTCGCGCCCGGCCGCGGCTTCTGGCTTGGGTACTAGAGAAATCGATATCCTCGGCAAGACGCGATTTCGAGATTGGCAACGGATGGCTTCGGTTCATTCTCGGGATGGGTTTCAGAAACATGCGCACGAGCATTTGATCAGCCGTGTAGAGTTGGACGTAGCAGCGATGAGGGAGTTAGAAAAGGTGCTGACCAAGGTGGCGGATGGAATGGCGAGGCTATAGCCAGTTGTAGGCGAGGTAGGAGCCTTTACTCGCATCGTGGATCGGGCCTGGTTGGAAGGGCGTTATCGGCAGAGCTGCCGTGAGCCAAATGAGTAATAAGGAGAAGGTTAGCAAAACGAGTAGGAGACGCATATCGACGTGGTCCAAGAGAGCATCGGTATGGTCGAGAGCAAAGTAGATCAGATGCTGAAGGTAAAGTCAAAAGCCTGGGACGCTGACGATGGAGGCCGTGGGTGCGGTGCGATCCAAATGAAGCGCTGCTCAGCGTCACAATGGGTGCATGCTCCCGTGTCCGCACCCAACTTCATTTGCCGTTGCAGGACAATGGAGAGCCCACCGTTTCCGAACACGAACTGACACTGCAGAGCCTTAAGCACGAACTCGAGCTGAAGGGTGCATTGCGATTCAAACACATCAAATGACAGGCTATCAAAGAGTGAAGGTTGCAGAACGACGAGGTATATTACGAACACGAAAGCTTGTCATGAACAGGTTATGCACAAAAAGGGAGCTAGCTGCAATTCGAGTGCAGCACAGAAAGGTACCTTTCAAAGAATCCTCTTGCAGAAGGTAAGAGTGAACTTAGAACAGCAGACCACCGAGGAGCATACCTCCTGCAAGACCACCAAGAACGGGCATGCCCATTCCGCCACCATATGGCCTGGAGTATGGGCCCATTGGCCTAGCGTATGGTCCGTAGGCGCCGTAAGGACCGTCCATCGTCTGGTAGGGTCCGTAGCCGAGGGTTGCTCCGTAGCCATATGCGCCAGGAGGAGGGGGCTGAGCAAAGATTTCGCGGCCTTGCTTGTCCTTTCCAACGAGGACAGGTTGACCGGTGCGAGTGGCGGTCATGAGAGCCTGTCGAATGGCGGCGTGCTGCTGCATGGCTCGCTGCTCGGCTTCTCGTTGAGCCTGTCGCTTGGCTTCACGCTCTTCATGAGTGGTGTTGGTCATCTTGTCCTTGAGGTTACGTCCGAACTTTTTGAGACCCTTTGGTTGAGTAGAGGAAGAGGACCCGGCTGCGACAGCAGGAGTACCGCTATGGTGGTGGGTGTTGGTGCTCGAATGTCCCTTTGAGCTCGAAACGCGGTGGTGGTCGTCCTCATCGTCGGTATCAGCGTGAACCATCATCTCTCGCTCCACCCTCTCCTTCTCCTTCTTGACTTGGTCGGGATGCTCCCGTTGGAACTGCTCATCGTCGAAGGGATGAACCCAAATGGAGCGGGGGGGATTGGCAAGAGTGTCAACAAAGAAGTTGTGGTGGGTGGATGGATCGTATTGACGGATCCATCCCTTGGGGAGGGGTCGAAGCATATCTTCCATGCTCTTGCGTGCGGCAGCGTCATCGGTGTGCGGAACCCCAAGATGAGTCGACGTAGAGGTTGAATTCGTGGCGTTGGATGAGGTGCCCACGGCGACGGGGCGTCGGGATGAGGAGGCCTGCTCGTAGGAGGGAGGCGCGTCAGAAGGTTGGCCGACCATGATGTTGTGACTTTGGGATGCGATGCGGACAACGGATCGGATAGTAATGCTGGCTGGTAGGATGCGCGAAAGGGAGTAGATGATAGATGGCCAATGCGTGGTGGTGAGATGGAAAGGAAGACCGCCACTCTAATGGATGGTTTGTGTATGAATCGATGATTCCAACGTGGGATGGGTTGCCGGCTGGCTTAGCTACGTCTTGGCATGACAGGGTCTTTGCCTCTTGCCGAACGAACGGCTCACGAACGGCTCAGCTTGGCCGACATCTCGTGGCTATTTTGGCCTGGCTTGCCCGTCAGCTGGTGGCGGACTACAGTAGTGCGGCTGGAGCAAAGGCAAGCCAAAGTGGAGAAGAAGCGGCTCAAATGCACGAGTGCGTCACAGCCACACACGCGCACAGCCTCGCAATTGTAAAATTTAGACCGATGTTAGGTCAACCTACTCCACCGAAGGAAGATGTTACACCGAATAAACTGACGTCGAATAGCCGAACAAATCAATTTCGGCGAATTTCCCACTTTCTACAGAGTGGTAGTCTAAGAGGGGTCAACCCGAAGGTCCGCTCAATCGAGCGCTTTTGGACAGTCCAAGAGGTCAGCAAAGTCACCAATCGTGTGAGCAAGTGCCTTTCGGACTGTCCCCGAGGACGGCATCCGTCAAGATATCAAGCATGTGTTGCTGAGAGGCTCGTCGGTGGTTAAAGTGAGATTTTTGGACGTTGACTTTCCCCCCCCTTTTCCCCAATCCTCAGCAAACACTAAGCCCTTCCAGCAGACATCTCTACTGCATTCTCAATCTCGTTGTCTGATCTAACAACAAGACGCCAAACCAATTCGACCCTCGCAAAGCAAACATGTAAGTTGTTGCAAGGCAAACACCGTCTCCGTACGCGACCCTGTGTGACCAAAGCTCGGAAAAGCCAGCGCCGAAGAAAATCCAAAATTGGCCGTTGTGCATGCAAACCCTGAACTCGCCAAATCACTCAGCTTTTTCAAGACTCAGCTCTGACCGTGCACTTTCTACAACTGACACCAACACACACTCACCTTTCCCTCTTCTCTCACAATCATCCGCTGTCATCTTCGTCACCAACCCTCGCTCTGCTGCCCACTCTGACCACGACGACGACGGCGACGAAGCAGGCCAGCAGCAGTAAAACCGACTGGCATCAGGCAATCCTTCGCCAAACATTATCCGGAGTATCACGACGTCATGACCAACACAACTGCCGCCGACCAGGCCGCAGAGAAGGACCTCCAGTCGTCTATCCTCCGCATCTCGATCATCTGCGCTTCTTCCATTCAGTCGCTCCGCGAACCTGTCCAGCCTACCATCATCACCGAAGCTGATGCCTCCACCTCTTCATTCCCTCCTACCGCGGACAAGCTTTCGACACAAATTGTCTCGGATCTCACTCAGCTCCTCACTCTAATCCAAAAACATTCCACCAACCTCGCTCTCGCCCTCAAGCCCAGCGCCAAATCCGCATCAGCGCCCTCTGCGTCCAATGGTCCTGTTTCGCCTGTCTCGGGTCTCGATGCCAAGTCGCTCGAAGCTGCTCAGTCCCAAATCGTTTCGCTAGGCTCCGACCTGCTTCCCAAGATTGTCTTCTTGGCAAAGAAGGCGTGGAAGGACCGCGAAGTTTTCCAGCAGCAACCCAAGGCCGATCAGAATGACCCCGCTGCAGTAGAGGAAAGGCGCAAGATGGAAAAGCTCGCAAAGGAGATGGGTGGCCAGCTCATGTCGGCTGAACAGCTCGGATTGCCACCCTCACAACGTGACGACCTTGAAAAGAAGCTCGAGTACTCGCTCGGCAACTCGTTTGCTCGTGAGATTCGATCTGCCGTCGAAGACGTCATCGGCTCCATCGCAGACCTCCTCCACTCCTTGCTCGACGACCGGGCCAAGAAGGCGCTCGAGCACGCTTCTCAGGCTCGTGACCGTGCCGACGGTCTCGCTGGTGTCAACAAGAAGCTCGAATCCCTTTCGGTCAGTGACGATCCTGCTGAGCTTCGCAAGCGCACCCTCGCTGCCAACAACCTCGTCTGGGAGACCTGCGCCAAGTACATTGGCGAACGCAACGCTGACGGCACCACCCGCACTGTCACCTCGGTCGCACCTAATGGTGTCAGGACAAAGGTCAACGTCAAAGGTCTCAGCAAGTCCAACCTCGAAGCAAGCAAACGTAGCTGGAACAACAGAGTTGAGCTCATGCGCGATGGCTTGCAGGAGCTCAAGGAGGGTGTCGAGGCCGAGAACACCAACGGTGCTACCGAGGAAGATGAGGATGACGAGTTTGCCTTCCCTTCCGCCACGCCCTTGTCGCCCGAGCAGAAGGACAGACTGCGCCAGCTTAGCAACCTCGTCAAGATGGGCAACCTCACTCACGAGAACATCCTCAAAGAGATCGTCAAGGCTGGTGCGGCAAGCCTTGCTATCGATCTGGACGAGGTTGAGGAGCTGGGCAAGCATTTGGAGGAGTCGCAAGATGAGCTTGTAGCAGCCTGCCTCTATGGCGAGACCGATGCCGGCTTGGAAGCCAAGATGTTCGACCCTGAAGGTGAGGACGAGCAAGGCGAAGCTGAGAATCAAGCCGACGCCGATCTGACGGAAGAGCAAATGATCGAAAAGGCTATCCTGCGAACCTTTGAGCAGTACGTGTCTGCTATCGTCAATCTTTCGGCCTACGTCACTGACAGAGACGAGCTGGTTGACAAAGTCAATGTTGCTTGCGCTACTGATGAGGAAGGTGATTTTGCGCATGTCTTTGCTGCCAAGTTTACTCAGCTTTCCAAGGTGCTCTCAGAGGCAAGCTCCGGTATCGTCATCCGCTCCTCTTCTGCTTCTTCCACCTCCAGCTCCACCAGGATTCAGCATAAGCCTACCCAACAGTCCAACGACTCCTTCAAGACCTCCGTCTTCATCCAGGAACTCGAGTCAATCGCATCCAAGCTTGGCCCTGATGCCAAGATCACCGACCGCGCCATTGCCGAGCACCTCGATTCTGCCGACCCCCTCTCCCGCATGCGTGATGGATACATCCTTCCCACCTTCAAAGACGTCTGCAGCCCGGACTACAAGTCGGCTTCCGCTGAGACTGCGCCTGATGCCGAATCGCTTTACATGTGCGGAAACTCGCTCGGCCCTCTCTCGAGGCTCACCAAGAAGTACTTGGAGCAGGAGATCGATGCTTGGGGACGCAAGGCTGTGTTGGGTCACTTTGAGCACCCTTACGGTACCCCTTGGACCCAGATGGAGAAGCGAGTCGGAGAATTGTGCGCCAACATGGTCGGTGCTAAGCAGGAGGAGGTTGTCGTCATGGCAACTCTTACCGGTAACCTTCACTCACTTTTGGCGACCTTCTACCGTCCTGCAACCAAGCCGTTCGGCGTTGACTTTGAGGGTGACGTAGAACAAGCAAAGAAGGAAGGTAAGAAGATCAAGCACAAGATCATCTTTGAGCAGAAGGCTTTCCCCTCGGACCAATACGCTCTTGCCTCTGTGATTGAGCTCAACGGCTTCAACCCAGACACTTCTCTCGTGCCCCTTGTCCCCAAGGAGGGCACCAAGACTCTCAATACGGAAGACATTCTCGCCACAATCGAAAAGTGCGGCAAGGAAGGCGAGACGGCCATCGTTCTCATTGGAGGTATCCAGTACTTCACCGGTCAGCTTTTCGAGCTCGAGAAGCTGGCTGCCAAGGCTCATGAGTACGGCATCCTCTTTGGTGTTGATTTGGCTCACGCCTTTGCCAACGTTCCTCTGGCGCTGCATGACTGGAACATCGACTTTGCCTGCTGGTGCACGTACAAGTACGGTTCTTCTGGTCCCGGTGGTATTGCTGGTCTCTTTGTTCACGAAAAGTATCATCACGCTGATCTCACCCGCCAAGCCGGCTGGTGGGGACACGAGAAAGAGACTCGATTCTCTATGCCGGACCGATTCGTCCCCACCAAGGGCGCCGAGGGATGGCAGGTTTCGAACCCGAGCATGCTCGACATGGCTGCACTCAAGGGCTCGCTTGAGACGCTGCACAAAGCGACAGAATACGGCACGCAGAACGACGCCGACCAAGGACTGGGCCAAGGAAAGCTTGGCAAAGGCACCGTCATGCCGATTCTACGCTCGAAGTCGCTACGCCTCACTGCCTACCTTGAAGCCCTCTTGCTCACTCCTGGTTTCTTCCCCGACGGCTTTGACATCCGCATTGTCACTCCCACTGACCCTCTTCAGCGCGGTTCGCAGCTTTGCATCCAGATCCCGGACCCGCCCGCCACCGCCGCTCAGGTGGAAGAGAAGAAGCGCAAGGAGCAAGAGGAGCAGCAGAAAGCCGAGTCGAACGGAAAAGAAGTGCCGCCCCCCATTGATGGTAAGAAGTTGATCGCGAGAGCGCATAAGAGGGCCGAGAAACAGAGAGGATTGGTGGCGGATATTAGAAGTCCGGATATGTTGAGGTTGGCTCCGTTGGCGCAGTTTTCGACGTATTTGGATGTGTGGAGGACGGCGGACGCACTGAGGTCGAGTTTGATGGAGGAGGTGGATGCTGATAAGGCTTGAAACGGTCATTATGGGTCATGATATACTCGATGCACAATCCTACATCATAGTCACACATAATGGGGTGGAAGTGGGTATGTGTCTCATTGAGAGGGAGTTCTTATTGGTGTGTGTAAATCTAGAAGCCGCGTCCGAGATCCTCGCGGAAGCAAAGAGTGGTTCCATCACGGGACTCGCCGACTTTCCATGGATCTTGTTGGTCCGAGTTAGCTTGAGCATGGTAGGGGAGGACGGCGATTTCACACACGCGTTCGAAGAGCCTATCGACCACGGCACTGAGCCTTTTACCTGTCTGGGCAAAGTCGGGCTGAGCGTTGACTTCCAACAACCAAACGTTTAGCTTTTCATGGCCGTGCTGATCGTTATGGGCGACTAGGAGGTCTACGCCAAACACTTCGAATGCGTTTGGCCACATCTGCCAGTGGATGCTGCCTGCTTTTGCTGCCGCTTCGAAGGTGGCGCCAATAACTGAGGCTGCTTGTTTCCTCACGTCTGAGATCATCTCTGAGGTAAGAGAGAGGGGGCAGAGGTCCGAGAAGAGGTGGACGTTTTGCTCGGTGGGTCGGGCGGAGGTTCCGACGGCGAGGGAGCCATCGGATTGAAGGCAGGTGTTGGTGAGGTGACAGCGCAAATCATGCGCAGTTGAAGAGGTCGGGGGGCAGTAAGGAAGAGGCGCAAAGAGCGCAAGCATGTCATCGTGAAGATAGACGGATAAGCCGGCTACGCAGACGACATAGGCTCGAAGGTGAAACTTTCTCGCACCGTCGCCGAGGTTGAGACTCTTCTCCACACTCTGCACCAAACCATCACCGTCATCGGTGGAGGAGGAAGGCGAGGGGTTGACAAGGAGTGGAGAGCGGATGTATTCTTGAATGACGAAATGGCGCAATTGACTCGCCATGATCGAGGTATCCTTGCCGCCATAGCCGGTTTGACAAGCATTCTGGCTTGTGTTCGCAGCCTCGTCGTCGTCGTCGTCGTCGTCATCCGATTCCGGCTCAAACTCTTCAAAGATCTCTTGCAATTGGTCCAGAGTGCTAAAGATGCGGATGCCGTTCCCTCTATCCGCCATTCCTGGTTTGAGGATGAACCAATTCACATCATCCTCCCTGCCCTCCTCCACTGCGACTTGATTCGCATCCAGCACCTCTGCCAGATCATACAGGTCATCCATGAGTAGCTCATCCAGCTCATCTGCAAACTGAATCTCCAAATGCCACGTATTGGGTGTACACCTTCGAAACCTATCCGCGCCTGGACCAGGGGGCAGCTTGACGGCATAAGTATTAAGCGCGTTTGCCAGGTAGTGTTTGCGAATGAGGGCTTTGCGAATCACATAACTCGAGCATTGCGGCTGCTTGCCTTTGGCAGTGGAAGAGGGCGCAGGGAGGAGGTCTTCGAAGGGGAGGAGATCGTAGTCGGCCAAATAGAGGTCGTATCCAGATGGTGCGGTGGAGGCTTCGGTGGAGGAAGGGTCGTCGCGATGCAAAGAGGGGTCGTTGGAGCCGTCGCCAAGCACGATGGACCAGCCGTGCGGGGTGAGGATCTTCTTGGCGGCTCGCTCGGCAGCGGCTTGGGTGTAGTCGGCACCGGGGAAGGATATGAACGCCGTCCTCGTCCTGGTCGGCGAGGCTGATGTGGACGCCATCGCTGTGTTTGATACGTGATATGAAGCACCGCCCGTCGAAGTGATGATCAGTCAATGTTGCTGATGATGCCCGAGCAGGAAAGAGGTGCTTTTTTGGAAGAAATCTGTCAAAAAAAGTCAAAAAACAGCATTCAGCAGAAGGGAATTCTTTAGCCGTGCGGTGTTAAGACACGCTCACGGGTAGCCGGCGCCGAGGGCGATTATGCACGTCCGAGTCATTTTAAGATGCGTGGTTGTTGCAATTCACAATCAGCTCTTTCCGGCTAAATCCCACGCTTGCGCAAAAGTCAACCGAGCCTGTGCAACTTCGTTCCCTTCTTCCTTGTTTCCTTGCTTCCCTGCTTCCTTGCTTCCTTCTCCATACCACCACTTCAAACATACAACATCACATCGCCGCCATGTCTTCTGCAAACGGACGCATTGCCACTGCACCTAGCCAGTCGGTCGACTGGACCAAGCTCGGTTTCAAGGAGCGCGAAGTCAACGGAACCGTCCGTGTCACCTGGAAGGACGGCAAGTGGGGCAACATCGAGATCCACAAGGACAGCCAGCTCAACGTCCATGCTGCCGCACCGTGCCTCAACTACGGCCAGCAGGCTTTCGAAGGTATCAAGGCTTTCCGATCCGCAACTGGATCTGTCCGTGTCTTCCGCCCCCAGGAGAATTTTAAGCGTATGAACTTGTCGGCTCGTATGGCTTCCATGCCCGAATTGCCCGAGGAAATCTTCCTGCAAGCTATCAAGGTGGCTGTTGCGCTCAATCTCGAGTATGTTCCTCCTTACAAGAAAAACGCTTCGGGAGGTGCGCTCTACATTCGACCTCTTTTGCTTGGTACTGGCCCAAGCCTGATCCTGGGAAGCCCGGACGAGTTCACGTTTGTTGTCTGGGTCACACCCGTCGGCTCGCTCTACGGTAGCGGTGCCGAGATTCCTGCTGTCGATGGATTTGTTCTGGACACTTTCGACCGCACCGCTCCTATGGGTACCGGCCATACCAAGCTTGGCGGCAACTACGCTCCTGTGTTCGGTCCCACTTTGGCAGCCAAGAAGCAAGGCTATCCCATCACACTTCACCTCGACTCGGCGACTCACACCTACATTGACGAATTCTCCACATCGAATGCTCTTGCTGTTCAGAAGAACGGCGACGATATTACGCTGGTCGTTCCCGAGAGCACGTCGATTCTCCGTTCGGTCACTAAGCTGAGCGTTGTCGACATTGCTGAAAAACTTTGCGGCTGGAAAGTGGATCTCCGTCAAGTCGCCTTTGATGAACTCAAGGAGAACAAGTTTGTCGAATTCATGGCTGCCGGTACTGCAGCGGGTATCACACCTGTGCGATCCATGTCGTACAACTCTCACAAGCCTCAACAGGTTCACGAGAAGCTTTCGCCCGATGGACCAAAGTACACTTTCCCAGAGGACAACAAGGTGTTGAAGATCCAGTTTGGGGACGGAACGGCGGCGGGCGAGTGTTCCAAGAGGCTGTTTGAGGAGTTGACGAGTTACCAGTGCGGAGATCAGGAGGATAAGTTTGGGTGGTTGTGGCCTGAGGAGGGGATCGTGGCTGAGGATGCCAATCTCTGAGATTGCAAAAGGGAGATGGATGTGGGGCGAATGACTTGAAATAGATCAATGTTGGAATGAACAATGCTGAATCCATGCAAGCTGTGCGATGCTGTGACTGAGTGTCATACTGAGGCTGCCGATACGATGTGAGTCAAGCTGAGCGAAAGGGTGTGAGAATATTTTGGAATTGTTAGATCAAATTCTGTGCAAAGCGATACGCCGGCGATTCGACACGGGAGGCTGAGCAGCTGCCGAGCCTCATCATTTTGCTCCGAATGATAAAACGAGGCAGCCGAGCGAGTATCTCATTGGCGCGTCGAATCAAATTTCAAAAGGAAAAGGTCCGAGAAAAGGGTGCATGAGCGAGCATAGCCACCTACCTCATTCATGCCTGCCTGCCTGGTTGGCTGGCTGGTTGTTTGCCCTCTGTGTTGAAAACTCGTGCCACTTTATGCCCCTTTTTCCAACGTGGAGACACCTTGCACTCCCAACACCATCTCCCCGCCAGTTCATCATGGTGAACAAACAAGCGGCTTCTTCGCCCTTGTTCTTGTTCTTCATTGCTGCTGCTGCTCCTATCTTCACTTTGGCATCCACCATCGACAATCTCGGTTTAGCGAATCATCAACAACAACAACAACAACAACAACAACAACAACAACAACAACACCAAACGCAAAACGCAGCCAACATTATGGAGTCGCCAACATCCGCCACCGCCGCCACTAATGCGGGAATTTCATCGCATTCTCTCTTTGACAATCTTGCTCGACACTGGACAGAGGCAGATAGTACAAAGCAGACGTTGATGGCCATCTTGCTCATTATTCAAGTGGTGGCGTTGTTTTGTGCGATCAAGGGATCGCTCGATAAGCTGTTTGGCAGGAGGAAAGAGTACAGGAATCAGAGGACCAAGAGGCTGGCTAGAAGGGCTGCGGTGGCCGCAGCTGGTGGATATGCTAAATCTGGCATCCCGCTAAGCCATCAGAGGCCGCTGTATCGACCGGACAACAAACCGAAGTTGCCACCAAGACCGGCGCAAGATCATCCAGTGCGATCTTCGTCCAGCGCTTCTCAATCGTCTCTACAAATAAGCTCGAATGGCGATATCGTCCTCCCATCTTGGTCCGAGTCCGGCCCGACCCCGCTCAAGGTTATCGTTGAGGATCCGGAGGGAGAGATTTCACGCAGCAATTCGCCAGTCTCTTCTCGTCCTCGCTCGCCCTACTTGCCCTCTCCAACATCTGCACCTCAAGACGGGTGGTCGTCGTATCCCACACCCTCGCCGAGAGATAGCACCTCGTTAAGATGCCGAGAGAGGAGCGAATACGCAATGCTTCCTTTCAACATTGATAGGTCTTCAACGCCAGATACGAGGTTGGAAGATGTCAAGAGACCTTTCAACAATCGAGGGACGCAGTTCTCGCCGCCGAGGCAGTATGCAGACTTGCCCGCACACAGTCTGAATCACATCTCCCCCGCCTAGCCGAAAGATGGCGGTTGCATATATATATCTATATCTATATACCCAAATCAACTCAAGATCCCCCCCAAGCTCAGCATCCAACATGAATTAAAGCATTTCTCTCGACAAGTCGTTGTTTAATCTAGCTAGCATATACATACATACCTTTCGTTCACGCTTGGAGGCCTTCGTCGCTCCATCTAGTCACTTTCTTTCGGAAGAGGAAGAGGGGATTGTGTGTATGTTTGTTACAGTGGGGTTGGATGAGTGAGAGTACAGTAGGCTGAAAAGTGAGGCAAGTTGCAAGCATGATAGCGAGTCGTGGATTTGGGGCAATATTGTTGCTTGTTTGTGTTGACGGGTCGTCTCTTGAGGCGACCTTGGATTTGCTTGAAAGGGGTTCATTGTTCGAGATTGCGTCAGTGGGGTCTCTTTGCGAACGTTAAGGGATATCAACAAATTGCTCCCAGAAACGTCGCCGCAAGATGATGGAGTTTGGACGAATCGAGATGTTGATCAAGACAACACGCCTCACCACAAAGGAAGCGCGGCCATCTGCGACGCAAAGTGTGTCTCGATTGCAATGATCCATCCAGCAGAAGCTTGCATGACGGGGGCCCGCAAGAGCCAAGAGGCTAGTGGGTGACTATTTGAGCCGACCGATGGACCAACCCCATATAACGATGCCTATCCACATTCTACATATACCACCGATCCCTCTTGCCTCCATCCGCTCATTCCACCAAAGCGCTTTCCTTCATCTTCTCCTCTTGGGCTTGCCACCATTCTTACTCTTGTGCGCATCGAACAAGCTATTCCCACCCTTATTCTTGAATGGTTTCAAACCTTTACTTTTCCTATACGTTTCTCTTCTCGAATCCCTCGCTCCACTTGTTGAAATCTTTTTGACCTCCCCCTCTTGCTTCTCCTCTTCTGTGGGGTTGGTGACGTCCTTCATCTCCTCGGCCTCTTCCTCACCGTTGGTGGACTCGGCGGGGAGTTTATCTTTCTTCAACCCTGCCGCGAGGCGCGCATTGAGCGCCGTCAGACGTGCAGCTTCAGCAACGGCATAGTCTGATTTGGGGTTGTGTCGTTTTGCGTTACGCGCTTTGAGCTTGGAGCTCGAGCGCAGCGATTTGGCCATCGTGGATTATACGCGGAGTGTGGCGCAAAGTGTGTAGGCTTGCTCGTCTTATTTCAGATCTCGGAAGGCTTCGAAGATGCTAGCTCCGACACAAAGAGGCGTGGAAGGTGGATGATGATAATGATGATGATGATGATGGAATGCAAAGGTGTGGGGTCGAGACTGCTGTGAGCACGCAGCACACTTGCAGAGAAATAATTTTGGCAAAGAAAGAGTGAAATTTCCCAATCCTGTATGCAGGATTCTTCGGAACGCGGTCATTTTGTATTTCAGGGTCCTTATCGGGAAGTGCATTGAATCGGGCAAGACATGCATCGATTGTGCGCAGGCAGGAATGGAATAGGACCGCATGAGCAGAAGTATCATCAATGATGACCGGTAGACGCAACGCATGCATTGACGAAGAGTCAAGTTTGAGCAGCATGCAGAAGGTTTCAAGTTGTGAAAGAGCAAAGGCAACCGCTTAACTGTACTTGTTGACAGCTGCAAAGAAGCAACGAATTAAGCGCTTCCTTTTGCCTCTTTCACGTCACAAAAGTGTCGAACGATTCCGCGGGTCCACTTGCCTTTCAGAAAATACCAACGCTTGGACCCTTTGTTCGACCTCTTCTTCTTGAGTCTTGGCGCATATACGAACAACTTGCCAGTTGACCACCATCGTCTCTCCCATTCGGAATCCATAGACTTCTTCCTCACTTCTCAAGATGACGGCCGATATCCCACCTATCACCCCGCCAAAGCCATTCAAGATCGTATACTCTGACGATGAGGTCAACGACCTTCGCTCGCGTTTGCGCAACACCCGCTTCCCCGATGCCGCTTTGCTCCCCGAAGACCCTCGTCAACCCCTAAAGCTCCACCTCAAACCCGACCTGCCTCTCACCAAGTCGCTCATCGACCAGTGGGCCAACTACGACTTTGAAGCCTTTGTCAAACTCCAAAACAGCTTTCCTCATTTCACCACTTCGATCGATTGGTGTACTCGGATGCATTTCGTCCATAAGCGCTCGGAGCGTCAAGATGCTATCCCCATCATGCTCATCCACGGCTGGCCTGGGTGCTGGTTTGAGTTTGCCAACGTCATCGACGACTTGGCCAACCCGGCTGATAAGGATGTTCCCGCCTTCCATGTTGTTGTTCCCTCCCTGCCTGGGTTCATGTACTCCACACCTCCCCCTAACAGCCAGAAAGGTGTCGGTGAGGTGCGCGGCTATACTCGCATCCTGGACGCCCTCATGCGCGGGCTTGGCTATGACAAGTACGCCTCCCAAGGCGGCGATTGGGGCAGTCCTCACGCGCGCGCCCTAGGCGCTCTCCACTCGCACCCAGACGGCACCGGTTGCCGCGCGGTCCACCTCAACTTCTGCCCCGTCGCGCCCGTCGGGATCAACAAGTTCATGATGCTCAACATGCCCGCCAAATTCACGCTCGGGATTGCCAAACTCATCTACGGTCAAGAATACTTTCTCATGGCTGCCAAAGGCATGTACTTTGAGATGAACCGCGCGTACTACGATGTGCAAAGGACGAGGCCGGCGCAACTGATGTATGGGTTGATCGACTCGCCCGTGGGACTGTTGGGCTGGTTGGGCAACATCTACGACACGTTGAGCGAGAGAAGGCCCAACCATCCCCGAATGAATATGGAGCACTGCTTGGAGATTGCGACGCTGTTCTGGTTCACAAAGTCGATCGGCACTTCGTTCCTGCCCTACACCAACAATGTGTTCCTACCGGAGATCCACGGCGATCCAGAGATGAAGGTCAAAGGTGCGCTCGGGTACTCGAGTTTCCCAGACGAGTTGGTCAACTGTCCCAAGTTTGTAGTCGACGCAACTGCGACGAGCGGAAAGACGAGGTGGATGGCAAAGTCTCCGTTGGGAGGACATTTTGCCGCGCACGAAGAACCGCACATCTTTACCAACCACTTGCGAAACGCGTTTGCAAAGGGCGGCAAATGCCAAGCGCTTCAGAACGACGGTATCGAAGAGGCTCAAATCGCAGGCGGATTGTGGGACGACGTTTGGGAACAACAGCCGAGCATTTCCAAGATCTGATCCGTCTGTACAGTTCGCAAATATACATCAATAGGAAGGACGTGACAAGTAGAGAGTTACACAATGCCGTGTTTCTTGAAGAAGGCGAGAATTCGATCATCCAACCACTTGACATCTTCTTTCGAGTCTCCTGGTCCACCCGCCCAGTGGCCCCAGATGCTCTCGATCACGTCCAACTCTGCCCTTTCGCCCATGATCCTTGCTTCTTGCTCGCTATCCTCGGGGGGGAAGTATAAATCAGTCCTTCCCGGCACGATGAGCGTTGGACACTTGATGCCTCTCAACGCTTTTTGGAATGCTTCTTCATCCTCTTGGCTTGTTGCGCCGCCTTGTCCTCTGACTCCTAGCCGACCGCCTCGAGTTTGAGCAACGTCGCGTTTGCTAGAACCGGCGTAGAGAGGTTGAGCCGAGATATCGCCATGCTGCCAAGTGTCGAGCATGTAAAGCAGGTTATTGGCGTCCTTTGAAGTTGCCCAAGCGTGCCAAAAATTGTCGAGTATGTCTTTGGCACCGTCGAGGCCAAAGTTGGTTTTGAAGCCGTTTTCCCGATAAAACGCTTGAGAGAAGCCCCAACCGGCATAGATGGTGCCGAACGCCTTGAGTCCCTCGACGGGCGGATCTTTGGGGTCATATTTTCCGTTTTTGTACTTGGGATCGAGGGTGAGAGTGTGTTTGAGCGATTCGAGGAAGACCCAGTTATGAATCGCGGTTCGAGCCGATCCGCAGAACGGAATAGCCGCTCGGACCAGGTCGGGATACTGCGACGCCCATTGGAAAGTCTGACCCGCACCCATGGACCATCCTATCACCACCACTTTTCCTTTAACCCCAAGGTGTTCGAACACGAGCTTGTGTTGCGCTCTCACGTTGTCGTAAAACGTGGCTTTGGGGAGCGAGGCGCCGAGAGGGTGGTTGGAGGGAGACGAGGATTCACCATTCCCGAACAGGGCGGGGACGATGATGAAAAACTTTTGCGGATCGAGGGCGTGCGTAACAGGCTGCTTGTTAGGCAGGGAGATGAGCCATTCATTCCCGTCGGTTATGGTGCCCGAGTACCAGGTGGGGTAGACGATGGCAGGGAGGCTGGGGTCACCGTAGGTTCGGTACGCGAGGTGCGCGGCAGGGATGGTCTCGCCCGAAAGCAGCTCAAAGTCGCCGAGAGCCAAGAGCTTCACGTTGGAATCCGAGGGCTGGAACGAGTTGGTCATGGCGCCTGATCATTCGCTTGTTGCTACGTCGATAGTTAGGTGGCAAGATGGGCTTTTGGGTGGCAAGATAGCTCTTTTGAAGCAAGGCAGTCGAGTGAACGAATGCGCATCGCCCGACGCTTGCACGTCTGTGCACGACAAGCCTAACTTTACCCCGCATAACAGCCAACTCGGATATGCAATTTTTCGCAACCCTTTTCCTAGCGCGGTGGAGGCTTAGCAAGCCAGCTAGCTAGCTAGCCAGCCAGTCGAGCTTGATTTCCTCCCATCCTCGCCGCTTAGCCAAACCCATCCTCAACAACTTTGCGCGAATCAACCAGAGAAGCATCACATTCTTGACGGACACCAGAGACAAAACAACGCTATGATAGTGTGAATGGTCATGCCAAAAGATGCGCATCCCGATAGCTCGCCTCGTGTAGACGAAGCGAGCGGGCGATGCGATCCCGGGACACTGACCTAGTTGCATTGCTATAAAGCTACATGATTTGTTATACGGTGACTATTGTTGGTTGGGGATGATTTCCATTGCAAAGACGGAGCAAAAATTGGCGGAATGCTGACGGTAGCGGAGGAAGACCAAGCTGCCAACCACGGCCGAGCCATCCCTATCGACTCTTCGAGACTAGCTCGACAAGCTGATCATCCATCTTTTCTTCGACCAGCGAAGAGAAAGAAAGAAAATCCTAGACTTTCCAACTGTGGAACTTAGTTGTAGGAGAAGGGGTATCCGTTCTTGAGACTGACCTGTTCGCCCGTGAAGCAACCCTTGATGTTGTGCATCCAACCTGCCGCATCCGGATCGTTGTAACTGCCCGTTGCAACTCCCTTGACCTTGGTATAGAGGTTCATGTTGAGATCCACAGAGGTCCACTCGTTGGCATCTCCAAAGTAGGCTTTGAAGCTTCCACCAGGACCCTCAATGATGACCTCACGACCGCACCACTCCGAGATCATGCTCTTCCAAAGCCCCTCGTTCGAGTAGTAGGTGACCGACTGACCAGAGCCGTAAGCCTGCGAAAGTTGGGCAAGCGGCAGCGCAAGGATGGGCGAAGACTTGTCAAAGTTGACACCGCACCACGTAGTGGTAGCCTCGCCCTTCCAGTTGGGTTGGAACGCGGTGGCGGTGAGGTCGAAGCAGTTGCCCCAGGGAGAATTGGGAGGGGCGGCACCGGCGCTGGCAGAGGGAGAGCCAGCACCGGATGAGGAGCCAGACGAAGAGCCAGACGAAGCGGAAGACGAGGGAGCAGAGGCGGTTGCGCTGGCCGAGGCGGAAGCAGACGCAGAGGCAGAGGCGGAGGACGACGCGGAAGAGCCGGACGACGATCCAGACGACGATCCAGACGAAGATCCAGACGACGACGAACCCGAGCTCGAACCTGCAGAGGAGCCAGACGAAGCACTCGAGCCAGAACCGGAGCCAGACGAAGAGCTCGACGACGACGAGCTACCAGACGAAGCGCTGCTGGAAGAACCGCTGTTGGTCTGAGGACGAGGCCTGGCGCTGGAAGAATGGCTCGAAGGACGCTTGCTACCCTTCTTGCAAACCTTTCTCTTCTGCTGAGTGGTGTGGTGAGTCACGCCACGAATAGGGTGGTAGAGGTTTCTGTTGCTGAGCGACTTGGCTTGCGTCTCCTGGACGTTGAAGCTAAGTGCGCTGAGAACGGCGAGCGAAGCGACGGCAAAGGTGGTGGTACGCATGTTGATCTAGAGGTAGAGAAAAGTAGAAGCACAGCTTTCTACACGTGTTGAGTTGGATGGAGAAGGGAGGTCCTGACCTCGAGATTGGCAAATGCGAGGGAGAAGATGGAGAGTACGTGGAACCAGCCACTTATTGAGAAAGGAAGAGAGGAGGGAGTGCCGTCGAACGAACGCGAACAGAGAGGAGCGGATACGAAGATGAGGATGATGGTTGGGAAGGAAGGGGAGGGAGGAGGAAAAGAGTGGATGGGCGCTGAAAAGTGGAAGCGGACTCTGACGCACGCATCACAGACTGGTCGCTGGGCAGCAGGTATGGAAGGCAGGACCACGATATTCGACTGAGTCGCCTATCGTTGGCGAAAGAAGGGGCCATGGACACTCTTCTGCGTGTGGGCTGAAACAAGCAAAGCATCTGGTTCCGGGCTAGGCTAGATTCGTCTCGGTCAAGCCGAGGCTAAAGAAGAAGAGCAGCAGCAGCAGCGGACGAAGAGGCAGAAGCGAGTGAGTCTTTGATCCCCTTTCTGCGACCAAGAGGCCAGGCGTGGGACGATAGAAGAGCGTCGCGAGGTGTTGGTCCCGTTGGATGAGACACACCGAAAAGGCATGACAGACATGGACGCGAGTGCAGGAGAGCACACTAAAATTGGGCCACACCCTCAAATTTCGAAATTTGCATCCCCGAGGGCGAATTGGCTCCTGTCAAACTGCAACTCTACCTTCGCCACTGTCCAACACTATGCCGCCACGCGTGCCAGCAGCGCGTTCTCGGCTGCATTATAGCGACTGCACAGTGCAGATGGCCGACTTTCGTTGTCCCTCCGAGATCATTGTCACTGTCACCATCACGCCCCTGCCAGGTGGCTCTCTGCTTCCGAGTGTAGCTGTAGCTGACGGTGCTGAGAAGGATCCATCGGCGTATAATGGAGACGGTGATCATGAGAAGCCTCCTCTCTCTCATCTGTCCACAAACTGTGATGGCATCTGAGGGAGATTTGTGGGGGAGGGGCAGCCGTATTCAAAGGGCGAGTGCCAGCAACCACAAACGACGAAGCACAAGCACCATCTGCGAGCTATGCTGCATGAGAGAAAGCGTGGCACAAAGAACCAAGTTGATGCTCCGAGCTCTTGGGAAAATGCTGTGAGTAGAAGAGGACAAAAGCAGGGTTAAACCCTCATTGTTGGTGACAGCTAAGCCGAGCTGCACCACTTGCAGCTCGCTTTGTTGCTGATTCAAAGGGGACGAGCGTGGGACTCTGACGCATTGCATTCCAATCGAAATCGCCAAGATCGGGAAATATTCATCGATTTGATCAAATGCGGAATGGAAACATTCGAGCCTGACGGTCTAACACCGAATTCCGCTCGCAATCGCTCCTTGCCTTCCTCGGTCGTCGCTCCTACTCACCATGGCTGAAAGTGACCGACTTCCTTCTGACTAGGGCATCTGACATTGACATTGAAATACAGCTGGATGGCACTAGCCAACGGCGAGGCCCGGGCCGAGTCAGTAAAGGTTTAGCCGTAACCAAGGGTCTCGGCAAAATCGAAATCAAAGACCCTCCTTTAGCCGTGTGGGGAAGAAGGCGCTTCTGAGATTAGCCGTACATGTCAAAGCTTCCCCTCAATCCTTTCGACACCTGCCTGTCTGTCCTCCTCCTTCATCTTCAAGATACGTTGCCAAGTGAGCTTCCAAGCCAAGGCAGGAGGACACAAAACCCTATTAAGTTTAGGAGGCTGCTACCATCAAGTTTAGTCGAAGCAACCACCAAGATGAAGTGTAAAATACCGTATTCTCGGGATCATCCTTTCTCGATCCACAACCTTGCTTATGGCAGCTTCTATACCAATGACGATCCATCGACGCAAAGATGCGGTGTAGCTATCGGGGACTACATCTTGGACCTCCGAGCCCTGTCGTACACTACTCTCTTGGGCTCCATCGTGCCGGCGTCAGTCTTACGGGCTCCGAACCTTAATGCACTTATGGCTTGCGACCGCAGATCATGGGAGAGGCTGCGCAAGCTGCTTCAGGAACTTCTCATGGAAGTTGGAACAATCGATCTCATCACGAACGTGGAGTCAAGCAACGTCATCTCCGACGATGAAGCTCAGAAGTTTCTCGGACAACCGCTGTTCGTCGACAGGTTAGCAAAGGATACAGTCATGTGCCTGCCTTGCGACATTGGCGATTACACAGACTTCTACTCGTCCTTAGATCATGCTTATAATTGCGGCTCGCTCATACGCGGGCCAGAGAAAGCATTACAGCCAAATTGGAAGCATCTCCCCGTGGCTTACCATGGACGTGCCTCCTCTATAGTTCCCTCGGGCACATCCATTCACCGACCAGTAGGACAGATTCTGGAAAGGCCTACAGATACTCAGCCGGTCATCGCACCTTGTAGGAGGCTGGACTTTGAGCTCGAAGTTGGATTCGTAAGTCTTTATACAGAAATGCCGCGAATTGTTGGATCCCGTACTGACTATGGCTCCTCGATCGACAGTTCTATGGAGGTAAGCCCACCAAGCTCGGCGAACGACTATCCCCAGCGCAAGCGAAAGAGCATGTATTTGGAGCGGTTCTGCTGAATGACTGGTCAGCAAGAGATGTGCAGACATGGGAGTATGTGCCTCTTGGCCCGTTTTTGAGCAAAGTAAGTCTCTTGTCTTCCCCACCATCGCACGATTGTCTCTGGCTGACAAATCTTGTGAGATTGCTGTGCGGAATAGAACTTTGCAACCTCGATCTCGCCCTGGATCATTCCAATTCACGCGCTCGAGGCCTTCTCGACTCCAGGCTATGCACACGACCCTCCCCTCCTGCCTTATATCGAAGATGCTGAGAATCTCAACTTTGACATCCCACTGACGGTCTCAATCTCAGGTAAAGTCTCGCATCTTCTTACCTTTCTTTGTCTTTCATTTTGTTCGTTACTGATGTCCATTTAAGTTTCTCTCGCGCAACAACTATATCGAACAATCGCAGCTGAAAGCTCGAAGGAAGACACGGTGATCTCGAACAGCAACCTCAAGCACACCTACTACACCATCAACCAGATGATTGCTCATCACTCCACGACCGGCTGTCCACTAAGGCCTGGCGACCTCCTTGGCACAGGCACGCTCTCAGCACCAGGTGAGGAGGGATACGGGTCGTTGCTGGAAAAGTCAAAGATGGGCAAGGAGCCGTTCAAGCTAGGAGAAAGTGGGGTGGAAAGAACGTTCTTGCAGGATGGAGATACGGTCAAGATGTCCGGCAAGGCGAGATCCAAAGACGGCCTTTATTCAGTAGGCTTCGGCGAATGCATAGGGACTATCCTGCCCGCGATGCCCTTGTGATTCTCCCGATTCTCGGGACACGCAAGATCACAAACTATGCCAGAAACGGCAACAAGCTGCCGCCATGTAGGCAACAGCAAGGAGCATGACGAAGTAGAACGACTGTATGGAACACAACACGTAGCGATGGATGGAGGGCGAAACCACGAGCCAAAATTTGGGCATCTAGTTCTTGATTTCGCCATAACAAGTGGTGCCCTTTCCAAACTTTTTGGCGTAGGGCATGAGGTCGGGTTCGCACTTTGACTTTTTGCCGGTCATGAGATGTTTACCTGCGGTCAAGAGGATGCCTTCTGATTTGATTTTCTGCATGAAAGACAGCTTGTGTGCTGGGAGCATTGCGCAGTTGTGTTTGGACGAGTAGTCTGCGAGCTGAGCTCTTCCTGTTGCGCTTGAGAGCGCCGACTTGCCTACGGCGTAGGCGAATTCGCTCGTCAAGCTGCCTGCGTGGTCGATGAAAAACGCATGCCCGCAGTAGGTCTGTGCGTGCACATTGTGCGCGCCGTTGAGCCAGCCAGATGAGAGAGGTCCGTTAAAGTACATGGGTTGGACGACCTCGTCGTACGACGAAAACAGGTTGGTCGTGGGTACGAGCTCCTGAAGCCCTCCTGCGTTTTTGAGCGCGGTGAGGAGCGCCGAGCCGTGGTGCTGCTGCCATACACTCGGAGTAACGCCGATCCAGTTCAAGAGGTGCGCCAAGATGGTGCCTTTGTAATCCGGAGCGAAGGCCATAAGCCGACCGACCTTTCTGCGTGTGCTGGGGAAAAAGGTGAGCGCCCATTGCGTTGCCAACCCGCCCTGACTCCAGGTGATAATAGGAATGGCTGTACCTCCGGATCCAGCCGAGAGCGTGTGGATGGCATGCACAATGTACTCGGCATTGATCTGGGTATCGTTGAGCATGTACGGAGGTGGCGACACCCAGCAAGGCGTGTAGCCGAGCGTTTTGGAGAGCGGGATCCAGTTGGATTCATACGTGCCCGGACCATCCGAGCCCGTACCGGGGACGAGGAGGATTGGATGTTCGACCGACCTCGGCGAGCCAGACGCACATTGCAACGCGGCGTCGAGCCATGCTTGCGGTGTAAGGAGCTCAGGATCACTGCCCGCGGGTGCGGCTTTCGGATGGGAGTGAAACAGCAACGGAGTAGCCGTGGCCATAGCGACCAAGCTAGGCAGTACACAAACGAGCGAGCAGAGCTTCATGTGGAGAGAAGTAAGCAGGATGAATGCAGGGCGATGCGGGGGTGGTACGGACCTCTCAGAGTGACACCAGGGGTGGTAGGAGGGTTATATACATGCTCCGCATCATGACGTCCGAGCGCACACTCATACCAGGTGGCGGTCTTATGAGCAGCTTGCAACGCTTTGGCTGCAGAAACGGCTGCAGCCATAGATATGGTCTTGGTGTTGGACAAATGAAGCGCCACTGGACGGCGAGCGCCAACCAATGCGAAGCCGTTAATAACGGCTGACAGGTGCATAGTGAACTGAACATGCTGCGGTGGACTTCGGCTACGCACATGTGCATCGAGTTGGCGGAGGGGCTCGGCGTTCTGTCATTACAGCCTGAAGCAAGGCCCCACAAGGACATTATGTGCCCTGTGGGGTCTCTTGGGGTCGGGTGGTTGGACTCGTGCTTCTCCCAATATCAAATAAGCTTAGCTGTTCCATGTGAGTGTGTTGGGTGTGCCTGTTTGATTGACGGTTGAGATCCGTGCTCCGGACCTCGAAAGTGCATGCACCATCTCGATATGGTGATGACTGTATTAACTTTCGTGCGCCCAGTATCAGTACCATCAGATACCGCTCCCGAACAGAAGAGAGTGTGCAACAAGCCTAGCCGGATGGAGGGCGCGGATGCGAGATTTGGCAACTCATGCTTCCAGCCCAACCGAGTGAAGCGCGCCGCAATCTCGAGGCACGAATGGGCGGCTCATTGCGTGTGTGAGGTGCGGTGTTGAGCAAACACGGCTGAAGAAGTGGTAGCCCTGACAGAGCGGCAGCCACACACCTTGCCCAAAGTTGTGCATCGATCTGGGTAGCAGAAAGGACCATGAACTGGCGCTGAATTTGACAAGTGACGTTAAATATTGAAAGTCGCCGAAAAATAAGGCGCCGTTTCGGCTGTGGCGACCTGCCGAATAGCCGGTCGTCATTTGTGCTGTAGCAACACAGTCTGATAGGAAGCGCGGACAGGCTCGAAGCGCAACGTGGCAAGGTGACAAGATTCCAAGAAGATCTACATGAGCAGCCTCTGCGATGTCAAAGTATTGAAACTTCGGAAGAGGCTCCAGGCGAAAGAAGAAACAAAGGTTGGGCACAAATAGATAAAGCTGGAGCCCACGCATGCACCGGTACTCGGCTAAACTTTGCCGCCATTCTAAAACACCAAATTGCTCGAGATGCCCAACTTTCCCCGCACTATGCACAATCCTCAATCATCTGCCACACCATCACCTCGCCACTCAGCTTATACGAAGATTCTCAAGATGGCTTGGAGGGCAATCAACCCGCATCCTCGCGTCTGCGACGTGGATGTGCCCAACTTCAACTACGCCACCTACGCGTGGAAGGAGATCATCGTCGACTTGCGCTCGGACGGCATCGCCATCGTCTACCTGAATCGACCTAAAGAGTACAACACGTTCACGGGTGATATGGCTCATTCGCTCATCTTTGCCTTTGAGCTGTTCGACGTTGACGATCGTGTCAAGGTGGTGGTCATAACGGGAGCGGGGGGCAAGGTCTTCTGTGCAGGTGCATACCTGGCATCTGGATTTGGGGCGATTGCCGACCATGCACAGGGGCATAGAGACGGTGGAGGACAGGTGGGGTTGGCCATCTTGCGATGCAGGAAGCCGAGCATTGCGGCCATGAACGGCAACTCGATCGGTATTGGCGTCACCATGACGCTCAGCTGTGACTTCCGCTTGGTCGCAGAGAACGCAAAGGTAGCCATCCCGTTCGTAAAGAGAGGCATTGCAATGGAAGCCTGCTCGTCCTACCTCCTACCTCGGCTCATCGGCGTTACAAAGGCCATGGATATCATTCTCAGTGGCGACGTGCGCTCCCCGCACGACGTCTCGTATGCGGCTCTATGGACGCGACCCCCGCTTCCGCAAGATAAGGTTTTGTCGGAATCGATCGAACTCGCCAAAAAGCTCGCCGAAAACAGCCCCGTGTCCATGGCGCTATGCAAGGCGCAGATGTGGAGACAGCTAGCCACGCCCGAGGAAGCGCATCTGATGGAAAGTCAGGGCATCTGGGAAACAAGTCGACTAGATGGGTTGGAGGGCGCAAAGAGCTTTTTGGAGAAAAGAAAGCCCGAGTTCCCGGGCAGGATGGAGGATTTGGAAAAGTTTGCTTTCTGGCCTTGGTGGAGCCAACCGGATGTATCGAGAGGTGGGAGAGGGCCGGAGAGTCTAAGAGCTGCTCAGGTGAAGAGCAAGTTGTGACCCAGCTAAAGCTCACAGCGGCGTCATCGAGTCTTGTTTTGGAAACATTGTTATTGCTGCTGCTCAGCCCCTTGAACCCTTGGCGATAAATTTGATCAAAGGGAATATGATAGGGAGGCTCAAGATGAGGCCCACAGTACTGAGATGGGGAAAGATCGGCAGAGAAGAGGATGGCCTTGAGGGCGACGTTATCGGGAAACCGAATCGGAAGCGTCACATGATGCAGAGAAGGCTGAGCGCGAAGCATGTGATCTTTTGAGAGCCGCAGCAGCAGGACGAGTGCCGGCGGTTGAGAAAGCACGGTGGCGACGCCAAACAGTATTGGGTCCATCGATCTCGGAGAGAGAGCATGTACGGCGACTTGAAACGGTCAACACTCTCTCGGTGCGCAAGGACGTGTGATGAGATGTGCGGACAACTCGGTCTCTATCACACATGTACAGTACTGTACAGCTTCCATACCTCGCCAGCGTAATCTGGTGTTTTGAAATGACCTGTCAAACTTGACCGATTCGGTGAAGCTGCCAGCAGCGAGCGGAGGTGCGGCAACTAGACCAGCTGCGCGTCAGACCGAGTCAAAAGGGGCACAAGTACCAGCGCCAGCAGCAGTCAAACGAGGCTAAACTTTGTGCGCAAAACATACGCAACAGAAACAGCAAACGACGAATCGTTCTAGTCGGATCCAGAGTGCAGCTCGACCGCGTGATTGCAAGTGCGAGTCTGCTTGACGAGGTTTGTAACCGAGGATGATCGACATTTGCATTAACTCAACTTGACTGTACAATAGAAGCTTGGGTGCTTGCATGCTGAACACACGCAAGCATGTTGGTTGTGCCGGGGCGGGTATTACCGCCGGAAGTGAGCATTTGTGTTTGCAAAGCTCGAGGCATCAGCTGCAGAAACCGGCTGCATGGCCATGGAAGCATGGTCCTGCTATCCCAAGCTCTTTAAAGTCACAAGAGCAGGCGAGAGCGCAAAGGGGGTGCGAAAAAGGCATAAAATCATCCGACCGAAAGTGTTGGCGTGATACTGAGAGAGGACTGAGATGACCGGTACTGTACTGTACAGTACATCGGCAATCTAAGATTGCAGGTTGATGGAATACAGCAAGTGGCTGTGAGGAGACAAGTGTCAAGATAGGACTGGAATGCTCTCGGAAAGAGTAGTGTGAGTGAATGCGCGACTCGAACAAACAAAAAAAAGAATCAGCCAACACCGATGCATTCCAAACTATCAATAATAAAATTAAAGTGTCGACTATCGGTTTTGTGTGTGTGTGTGTGTGTGTGTGTGTGTGTGTGTGTGTGTGTGTGTGTGTGTGTGTGTGTGTGTGTGTGTGTGTGTCTTTGAAACTTTTGTATTTGCGATGCAATAGCCTTCGGTGTTGAGATTCCGACGGCTCGGGTACGTTGAGTAATGCACAAAGTATACAAGGCTCATCTGCCACAGCCTGCAGGCAGAATCCAATCAAGATCCCCCCGGCAACGGAGTTCCACGACGACGTGCAGCTTCTTCTCAAACCGAACCAACATCATACAGAACAAAGAAAGAGATGCACGATGCTCACTCGCACTATCCTACTGCTCGGGCAAGGTCTGAACAATCTTCTCAACTTTCGTCATTGTACACACACACATACACACACACACACCCCCTGTCTCGCGTCTTGGGCTGGTTCGACGATCAACACTGAACCGAATTCCATTCGCCCCCGCTCGTCCATACATTGCTTCACAGCAATACTCTAAGTGCGTACAGCTGGGACGGGACGATAGTGCAGTACTGTACAGTACTGTACGTCGAAAGCGACACACCTATTACCGAAGCGGCGGGTGCCTGTCCGGGCAAGGCTGTACTGTACTGTATCGAGATCAAGCCTCTTCGCTTCGCATGTCAAGGACAAAACAGGCGTACAGTATCTTCTTATGCAGCTCGCGTCTGCACTCGTGTCAATCCTGCATGATGCGAGACGCGACGCCCTGAAAACTTTGCAAAAAAGCCCACCTTTGAGAACACAAGATGCATGTCTTGCATACTAATCTGCCAGCATGCAAATCCAGCCTGCTTGCTTCCTTTATGCATCCGCCAACCGTCGGTACGGCAGATTAGCCTCGTTTCCTGGCCCGGAGCACAAACATCGCTAGAACGATGCTGCAGACGCACAGCACAGGGGTGTCACACGCTGGTATTCCGTCGTTGATCACCGAGCCATCCTTGCCTTTCTTCGCTGTCCGCGGTTGGATATATCACTTGTCGATCCTCATGTCAAAACTCGCCGTCTGCGGAAGACAGACATATGAATCCCGTTCGGAACGCCCACATTGACGCAATCACCACACTGCCAACACACAGAGAAGAATGTTGGTCTCAAAGTTTTATTTGCTCGTTGCTAGGCCGACGACAATGCGTACGACCACCCTTTGTGCTCCTGCATGCAGATGCCTCGGTTTTCGTCTCGTCTGTGCAGTCTATCGCCCGCCCCTTTCGCTTGATGCAGCCGCCGTTTGAAATGCCTTGTTCACCGCCGGTTCCCGCACCCAACATCACAGCCTCGGATCCCTCATCTCCAATACACTCCTACGCCGCCTTTCTCGCCGTTCTGTCCGAGGGATCGTCCTTACTCCGCTCCTCTCTGCCTTCTTGGCCGCATTCCTCTCTGTATCACTCTGCTGTCCTCTGCTAGTGCCGCCCTCCCTGCTTCTGCAGCACTTTGATCCACTTTTCGCTGAGCAAGCACGGTTGTCCACTCGCTCGCCCCTGAAAGTGTGCAGCAGACCTGTTCGAGCTTCCTATTTATCAGCCTCATCTCCTACATTCATACCTTGCCATCCCCCCTCTCTTTCCTCACCTCTTTTTTTCCTTACCCTCTTTGTCGTGGCCCTCCATCTGTCTGCTCGATATTCGACCGTATCAGCATCCTCATCAACCACTTGTTACTTCGACACAATGAAGTTTTCTTCCACGGCCATTGTGGCTGCCGTCTCGCTCGCCTCGGCTGTCACTGCCAACATTGGACGAGGTGTTCCGGATGAGAAGCATATCCACAACCTCTACAAGCGCGCTCGTGACAGTGGAGAGTACGAGAAGCTCATCTACAAGCGTGGATCGCGCGCTCAATCGGCACTCAGGCCTCGTGCTACTACCGAGCCCGAGCAGCGATTGCTCAACAACCCTCAGCAGGAGTGCACAGCCTACAACCTTCCTGAAGTCGCGGCGATTGCTAAGCAGTTCCCCACTGTTTGGCAGACGGCTACGATTCAGCCTGGCGATACTCAGGCTCAGGCTGTTTGGTCGGCGATCCAGGCTTCCGGTACCATCCCGTCCAACATTGTGCCCAAGGGTACACCTAATGGTGATTTCAGCAGCTTCACCCCAACCTACCCGGCCTCGGACCCGGACTGCTGGTGGACATACAGTGGATGTGATAAGGCCAAACACCCCAACATCCCCAACGACTTGGTTCAGTGCCCCGAGCCCAACACTTGGGGTCTCACCTTCGACGACGGTCCCAACTGCACCCACAACGCCTTCTACGACTTTCTCCAGAAGAACAACCAGAAGGCTACCATGTTCTACATTGGCTCCAACGTTTTGGATTGGCCTCTCGAGGCTCAGCGTGGTATCGTCGATGGTCACCACATCTGCGTGCACACTTGGTCGCATCAGTACACGACTGCCTTGACTAGCGAACAGGTGTTTGCCGAACTCTACTACACTGCCAAGGCGATCAAGGACATTGTGGGCGTGACGCCTACTTGCTGGCGTCCACCTTATGGTGATATCGATGACCGAGTTCGTGCGATTGCTTCCGGTTTGGGTCTCGAGTCGGTTCTGTGGACCGACGATACGGATGATTGGAAGATCGCCCCGGCTGGAACATTGCCGACGGCTTCGATTGACGCCAACTACGCCTCGATCATCGCCAAGGAGACCAACGGTCCTACCGCTGGTCAGGGCAACATTGTCTTGACGCACGAGATCAACGATCATACCATGACCGAATTCATGAAGCAGTACGCCAAGATTCAGGCCGTCTTCAAGCACATTGTGCCGCTAACGGCTTGCAAGAACCAAACTCGCCCTTACCCGGAGGACATTACTTATCCTAACTTTGCGCAGTATGTTGCAGGCAACATCAACGCTACAGGTTTACCTCAGGGTTCGCAGATCAAGGCCGGGGATCACAAGTACAATCCTTCCGTGGCTGTTTCGCAGACTCAGACGGGGACGCAGACGGGTGGTGCGGCGAGTGCGACCAACGGAGGCAGCGGATCGGGAGCGGGAGGTATGACGGGTTCAAACTCGGCAGCGAGCTCGTCAGCAAGCAAGGCTTCGCAGCAGTCGAGCAAGAGTGGAGCCATGGCGAACCAGTACCCCTCGGTCCTGGTTGTCGGTTCGCTCGCAGCGGCGGGTCTGCTTTCGGCTATCGCCATGCTCGCTTGATCGCAAAAAGTGCCTCTTTCGCATTGCATTAGAATCAACTTTAAAAAGGTTGGCTGGATTCGCTTTTTTGTGTGGTTTGGTATAGTTTATTCGTCTTCTTGAATCATACTTAGTCGTCGTCGCACGCATGTCGAGAGTGATGGACGAGCATGGCTGTGATTGTTTCAATTGCATGTGAAGGCACGAGAAGTGAGATCTCAAATGTAGAAGAGCTCGAGGAGACGAGGAAGCCTGTTTGGTGACGAGGTGGAGAGCGACACCGAGAATCTTGGGTGCTTGTCTGGAGGATCTCTTGCTGCTTTGCTATATGTTTTGAGCGTTAGGACAGTGTCAGTTGTGCCATGCCATCACGATCTCAGACCAGCAAGCAAGCAAGCAAGAAGAGCACACATGCTGCTATCAGCTGCGCATCCCCATTACTGTATTCTGTACCTCGCTTGCGGTGCGAGGTTGGAGCTCCGATGGGCATTGCCATGCGCAAAAATGTCATATTTTACACGCACTCAACGGTTGCCCTGTGCCGGTGTGAAGCTCTTTCCCCACCAAAATCCTGCCATTATTCTCAAAACTGCCCCCACATCTCATCTCCATTCTTCTTTCTTCTTTCCTCTGCCTCTTCTCCATCTCTCTTCCTTGCACCATCTCCCCTTTCCCTCCTCCTCCTTATTCGCCACCCCCAAGACCCAAAAAAACAATGGCTGAGCTCGCAACCGCCAACGATCCACGCAAGGTGGTGGTCATCACTGGATGTTCTTCGGGACTTGGGCGCTCGATGGCGCTCGAATTTGATGCGCAGGACGAGTACCGAGTGTTTGCGACCGCACGAAACCTCGAGTCTCTGCGCGAATTGCCCGCGGGTATCGATCGCGTCCAGCTCGACGTGACGGACAACGACTCGATCCAGCGCGCCTTCAAGAGCATCCTCGAAACCACGCACGATCGCATCGACGTCCTCATCAACAATGCAGGCGTCAACCTCGCCGTCGGACCACTCATCGAGACCCCCATCGACAACATTCGCAAGACTTTCGACGCCAACGTAAGCATCCCCCCCTTCCCCCCTTCTTTCTACCGCTGATCTTTCTGATTGTGATACTGACGAAATGCGAGATTGGTGGGATTTGGCGTGAATGTAGTTTTTCGGATTGATCGCAGTGACTCAAGCCGCAGTGCCTTCGATGATCCGGCGTCGTTCGGGCATGGTTGTCAACATTGGTTCGGTGGCGGCTATCGCATGCATGCCTTTTGGCGCGCCTTACTCCGCCTCGAAATCCGCCGTTCACGCGCTCTCGGACACGCTCCGACTCGAACTCGCGGGCTTTGGCATCAAAGTCGTCGTAGTAGCCCCGGGCGCCATCAAATCCTCGATCGCCGAAAACACTTCCAAGAACCTCTCCAAACCCACGCACTCCTCCTCCTCCTCTTCCTCGTCTTCGGGAGACGGCGATCTGGGCTATCTGCCCGCGGATTCGTTGTACAAGCACGTCGAGGATCTGGTCAAGTTCCGCGCTGAATTCTCGCAACAGGGCGAACCAACGCCCAGCGAGACGTTTGCAAACACGGTGAGGAGGTGGGTGGGCAGGAGGAACCCGGGCGCATACCTGTTTACGGGTAAGAAGAGTCTAATGGTGTGGATCACCTACTACCTGCCCACGAGTGTCAAGGATTGGTTGATTGGCAGGATCTTCCAGATTCACAGGATCGGCACCGAGGCACGTAAGAATAAGAACATCTAACCTACTCGTCATCGCATAAGAGTAAGTTAGGAGAGAAGTAGCAATGTTGATAAGATTGAGCAAGTTTGGCGCGCGGGGGGGTATAACATGTGTGGGTAGGTTCTAGGTGGAGGAGTGGATGGGGAGCCAAACCGTCTTGCCCTGATCGGCGACGAGAAAGACGTCCTGTTGCGCCCTTTTTCCCCTGTCTTCCTCCTCTTTGTCGTCGTCGTTTTCGTCCTGGTCACCGTTTAGCAGACCAGCCTCATCTCTGACTCTAGCGAATCGAATGCCATTCTTTGTGCAGGCTTTGCGCAACTCCCTCACGTCTGCCTTTGTCTGTTCCTCGTTCCTGACAAACGTGCCGTAATGCACTGCGAGACTGACCATCCTCTTTCCTCGCTGCCCCCCGCCTTTGGCGTGTTGGAAGATGGTGTGGCATTCGACGGCGTCGTACGGGTCCATGTGGATGCTGCTGGTGAGTGTGCTCGAGACTCTTGGGAAGGGCGACATTGCGCGTGGGAAAGGATCCCACGATCGAAAATAGCTCAACGATGAACCCACCGAGATGGGCAGCAGGAGCAGGTCGAACGGCTGGAATTTGTGTGCAATCTCGGCAAATGCGGGACAGGCGGGGTATTTGGATCGTTTGTGAGGGTGGTCGTGGTGATACTTGAGCCCAGTATCGCCCGCAAAGAACGCGGCAAATCGATGTTGCGAGGAGGAGGTGTATTCCACAACCCAACTCGCCCACAGGCTCGCATCTTTGTCGCCAGCGCCTCGTCCCGAGCCGTGCTGAGCGGGCGTGCAGATCAACCTCAACTGGCCCTCTCCCTCGCCTGAAGAAGAGGAGGGCAGCGTGAGGAGCGCTTCATCCCACCAATCCAACTCGGAAACCTGCTCCTTGCCCCACCCAAACCCTCCACTGCCCACCAACTTTTCCTTGACACCCAGTGGGACGAACGCATGGATGTTTTCGCCTCGAATCCGACGCAGATGCTTCATAGAGTGGTAGTCGAGATGGTCGTAATGCGAGTGCGAGATGACCACAAAGTCGATGGGCGGAAGATCGTCGAGGGTGCAGGGGGCGCGGGTGAATCGTTGCGGACCTGCCGATTGAGACGGCGAACAGCGCTCGCTGAAAATCGGATCAAACAGGATATTGATACTCCTCAAACGCTCTTCCTCCCCCTCGCCCTTCGCTTGAGAAGAGGAAGGCGAGGCGGAGAGAGGCGGAAGTTGGAGCAACGTACTCGCATGGCCTAACCAAGTCACCCTAGCTGCGGACCTCGAGTGGTTTTTGGGATCTTTCCATTCCTGCAAACGTACCTCTTTCGTCTTGTAGTCCGGTTCTCCTCCACCCTGCTTTTGGATGGTCTTATCGGGATGTGTCGAGTCTCTGATATGCTCGACTTGTTTCTTCAACCCGGTCTGCGGCCACCCCCAATCAGGAGTTACGACTTGAACCTCGTCCCAACCCGAGCCTAGCTCCTTATCCTCCCTCTCGGCTTGCTGCATTTGACGACGGATCTTCTTGTTGGATTGAAACCCGGAAGAGCGAAACCGTGCCTTGCCCGAACCTTCAGTATAGCTATCTGGCAAACCCCATTTCAACCCACCGTTGAGCATCTCTTTGACGCCCGGTTTGCGGAAACTTTGGGTCCAGGGGTTGGAAAACGTGAGCCGAGACAGCAGGTGCGGTTCCTCCTTGTCGTCCGATGCGTCCTGTCGCGCATCCGAGTTCGATTGGCGAGGCGTGGAGGGGGTGGAAGAGAGCTGGCCAAAGGCAGTCGACGTGGCACGAGCGACTTGCGAGACCATGGTGGGCACCCAGTGCGAAGGTAGGTCTTCGGGTGCGAGGTTGTGCGAATCGCCCACAGGATCCGGGTGCAGGAGCTTGAGTTGGATCGAGTAGGCTAGGGAAGTCTTGTCCGGTGTGATGAGGGTCGCATTCACATTCCCGTTTTGTGCGGCGTCGCCATCGCCAGAGGAAGAGGAGGACGAGCGGGACGAGCGCACAGAGTCGGCATCGTTGATGGCTTCCTGTGGATCCGCTCGTTCCGTTAGCGTCTTGTGATGATGTCGAGGATGGTCACAATCGTGGTTGTCCATATGTGGCAGATGCGCATGGCGTGGTGGTGCTGCCGCCATCCTGTTTTTTCTACTGTATCTCTCGGCGATGGTGGTAGACAGGTGAAGCAAAGTGTGCCGATATCGTCAAGGTATAAGTATCGCTCTCACTCAAGATTCGAAACCTAGGTTAGGGGGTATACTGGAGCGTCCCAATGATTGATGACGATGAGGATGAGGGAAGCAAAACCGAACAAACACTTCCATCCACCGCTACCACACGCGAGAGAAGAGCTTGTTATACACACGCACAACCCTTTTTGTTCGAGGCTTGCATACAGTGTAAGTCTTGGCATCGTAGTGCAACCCGGATCGACCGCCAAGAATAGATCCCTTACCACCCGAATTCCCGTGCCAAAAGCCGGTTTAAGCTTAACTTGGGTTGGGCACGCAGAAGCGCATCATCGCGCAGTTGGCTCTCCACCTCGACTGTGGATTTTTTATTTTCCGCACCACAGCTGTTGTGTGTCGAGGTGTAACATTTTTGTTTCGACGGAAACGAATACGGAAGGGTCCTCGGTCTGAAGTCAGACAAAGCTCTTGCCACACTTTTCATCTACACGGACGAGCTCACCTTGCCCACCGCCGGATGTCCTGCTGACTGACCAGACCATGTGAACGATAGCCAACAAGTCCATGCAATGCAATGCAATGCAACAGTAAACGTGGGGGTATACATTTTTTTGGGACATTGTACTGTTTCTGCTTGCACCATTCCTTCCACTCCCTCCCGCCCTACTTCCTTACCCTAGCATTCCTAGCGTGCTTCGCAATGCTCTCAAAGACCTCGACCACCACCTTGGAGTTGGTCATCAGTCCATGCCCTGCCCCTTCTACCACATGCAGTCTACACTCCCTCATCTCCTTTGCCAGATTGACCGAGCTCGAGATCGGAATGCGTTCATCCTTGGATCCGTGCCAGACTTGGCACGCTACATGGATATCCGAATAGCCGAACCCCCAGGGACGCTTGCCGAGCACCAGATGTAAGTCGTCGACGAGCCCGCGGGAGGATTCGGCATGCGACGACTTGAGCAGGTCCAACGCTGTGCTGCGTTCAATGTCGGTGGTGGAGCGGGTCGTGTCGATGGACGAGGCCCAGCTGGGTCGGCGCCCGTCAGAGGCGTCTCTACTGACCGCGTCGGAGGAGCTACCATCCGATATGGACGCTGCGTCGGCGACCAGATCCTTCGGAGGCGGCGTTGGCGCGCGGTCCTTCTCCTCGGCCTCATCTGGCGTTCGGTTGGCCCAACCATCGCCACTTCTACCCGTCGACGATTTGGCTCCTTCTTTACTCAACTTCCAATTCTGGATCCTCCATTCCGCCGCTTGAGCCGTCTTGATCACTCCATCCGGCACATATCTCAACCACCTGTATCCACTGTCTTGCTGCACGCCCGTCCAAGGTGCCAGCAGATGCAACGGACCCGATATGCGGTCCGGTACAAGCAATGCCAGTGCGGCTGCGAAGGGCGCCCCCGCGCTGTGCGCAAGCACCGAAAACTTGTCGATAGAGAGGAAATCAGCGACTTTTTCAACGACAAAACTCCAGCCTAAGATGTTGCGTCGCTCCAAAGGAATGCTGTCGGTGCGTCCGATGCCCCACCGATCGACGCAGATGAGGCGTAACCCCAAAGAGGTGGCGAGTTCGTCATACAGGCCGATGAGCTGGCGGGAGGCACCAAGGCCGAGCATGACCATGACAGGCTGGCCGTGTTCGTGGCCAACATCGGCGAACGAGACTTGCAATGGTGGTGATCCAGCGACGTTGACTCGTATGCAGCGGTTCAAACCTTTTCGAACATAGTGTTCGGGTGTGGGTGAGGAGCTCTGCCGTGGTGTGGTTGGAGCAGAACGTTTCGATCGGATCTCATGTCGTGCGGGTTCGGATTGGATGCCGTTGCTTTTGAGTGAGACCTGCGACATCCTTCGATCGAGATGAGCCATGTCTCTGCCGTTCAAACGGTCGATCTCGCTATTGGTTCTCCGCAATATAGACCGCGTTTCCTGCTCTATAGAATCGTCTGACAGATCTGATTCCGCATCCGATGGCGGATGGTCGTACGACGATGTCCTTCTGGAAGATATGCTGTAGCTCTTATCAAAGACGGACCAAGAAGCTGATCGTTGCGGACCGGTCTGTGTTTGCGATGGAGGAACCTGCAATAGATTCGTAGAATGAATCCTGACAATCTCATCGATTGACTTGACCGGCTCTTGCGTGGTTCTGCGTGGACGAGCGCGTCCGAGCGCTATCGACGCAGCCGCATAACTGCTCGAGACCGACCGGCGGGATTCGTTTCTGGTAGTCGGCAAGCCATCTGTGGGCTTGTGGCTGGTGGAAGCGGTTGGTTCTTTAGGATGTTGACCTTCGATCTGACTGCCGGAGCGAGAGCGTCGCAGTGGTGACCGTTCCTTGGATGCTGTTGTCCGATGTCTGTCGGTGAGGGTGCTATTTTGGACCACGAGAGTAGGCTTGGGCACGTAAGGACCTGTGCGTTTGCGTTCCGGATACAGATCGTAGTAACTCTTACTAGAGGTCATGCCAGTATTCCTGCTAGCGCTTACGATTTGCGACCCATACGGCTGCCTGTTGATGGCATCCGGAGCGGTATGCGCGAGAGAGAGCTCCCTTGTCGACCGTGGAGGCGAAGCTGCTCGACTCATAGCTGAGACGGCCTGTGCACTACCCTCTAGATACGAGATTGTCGATTGGCCGAGATATCAAAGATGCTTCTACATCCGTCACAGCATACTCGGTTGTATATTGTGGAACGGTGCACCAGGTCATGCTGGAGTGTCCCGAGCGCGATCGATGCTGTGATATGGTCGAATAACGCCAAACAAGCAAGATCGTCTAATGCTTCTCCCAAGTCCTCCAAGTGAGAAGCCCGTCGGACGACGCGCGCTTAATTAAACCACCTGCATGAAGACCAGTCTAACAAATAAACAAAAAAAAAAAAAACAAAAAAACGGCTTGAAATCTACTCAGCACGTAGCGCACGCGTCTCACTCTTCAACCTTCCCATCAACTGCTCATAAGATGCTCGCTCACAGCATGCAGACGTTGCTCACGGACAAGCTGTGAAAGATCTGAGACGAAATGAGTGTGTTTCTTTCTTTTTAGGAAGACGTACTGTATGTACAAAGCAGACCATGTAACCGGAATGGACAAAAGACTGAAAGCAAAGAGAGACGGAGAGATCGTCTCGCACCGCCATTTATTGAAGCAGCGAGACGTCTATGAAAACGAAAGACGAAGGAGGGATGAGAAAGAGCAAACGACTGTGATCGCAAATGCGCCCTGGTCCCGAGCTCCAAAGTGCTACCAGAGCAATTTCGAGCCCGACCTTAGCGACGCAGTATCAGATCGTCCTGACGGGTATGCGAAGAGTCTCAAAGGAAAGCCAGACCAGCAGCCGCCAAACCGAGCAAGCCAGTAGCGACGTTGAACGTGTTGACAGAGGCTCCCGAGCTCGACTTTGCGCTGGACGAAGAAGCTGCCGAGCTGGAAGGCATAGCCCCGCTCAAACTCGACACGGACTGTGTAGCCATGGCCGACATGGTGGAAGTCGATGGGCTGAACCCGAAGAAGTTGGTCGAAGTCGAAGCCGCAGCGGAGGAAGCGCCAGCAGAAACAGCGCCGAAAGAGTCCGAAGCCGAAGGCGAGTTGAGCTGCTGTTGGATAGTCGAGTTGAAAGAGCCGGTCATTTTGTTAAGAGTGAAACGAGCGGAGAAAGCCATGGGAGGAATACCGGTAGGGGCGCTCGTGTTGGTGCCCTCGAATCGGAGGAAGTAGTAGCCGCCGTTGGGACCGACGGTGGGGTCAATCTTGTACTTGGCCGAGTCGAGGTTAAAAGAGACGTTGGAAGCGAGCTGCTGGAGCTTGAACTGGACGTCACGCGAGCCGACAGCGAGCCAGATGTTGACACGTCCCCAGTCACGACGGTCGGGGTTCTTGCCGTCGTCGTTCCATTCGACATCGAGCATGCGGCCTCCGGTACCAGTGGTGGAGCTGTTGGTGATGGTGTGTCATGCAGAGAGTTGGCGACGATGTGTCGAGGTCGAACGACATATTTGCATAGGCCAAGTTGGATGAGAGGCAACAAATGTTCAGGGAGAGCTAATCAGTTTTCAGTCGCGATCGAGAAGCCAGGAATGGAGCTTCTTGTTGTCATGCTCTGACAGCAGCCTGCTACAAGGGAACAGATACTTACGCGACAGGCTTGGTGACGACGATGGTGGAGACAACAACATCAGCGGCGGCAAGCGCGAGAACGGCGAGGGTGGTGATCTTGACGTTGACCATTTTGAGATATGTGAGAGATAGGATGTGGGTTCTTGGGAAGGTGTCGAGGGACGATGCAAAAAGAGAGTGAAGCTAAAGGGAGGCGGATGCGAATGCGATACCTGCGATCAACGTAGGAGGAAGCAGCTGATATGTAGAGTGGAGAGGGAATCTGTGTGGATGTAGTGAAAGGAGGGAAGGAAAGAAGGAGCGTCGGAACTATCAGCGATGGAGAGAGCAGCGCGGGTGGTGAGCGGCAAGGCGGAAAAAAGTGCGGCAGGTAAGGTCACAATCTGAAGCAGACAATGCAAAAACAGTAGTAGTACAATAGCGTAGCGTGACTTGGGAGATGCAGTCGAGACTCAGGCGGAAAGGGTGCTAGCGATCACAGTGGCAACCAAAGGCAAAGCATGAATCGCTCGCCGACGTGCGGTGTTTTGCTACGATACGGTACAGTAGGAAAAACCAGGAACCAGCAGCCAAGACTGGCTTGACCAGGCCCCAGCACCGATGATGGATTCTGATACGATATCAAGCCGATGACACAATCGGTCTGCAGTCGAAAAAAGCAAGCTGCATGCATGTAAAGCTGAGGTCTCTGCCATCATACTGAACCATGAATGCCGAAAGGCGCTTTGCTGTTGCGATTGAAAAAGGTGCTCTTGGACGAAGACAATCGGCGTGCATGTCGCTAAAATGCCAGCCTCGGAACGGACCGACACTTTGCTGCTGCGAAGAAGAAGCAAGAAACAGTTCGGCTGGTGACAAATGGCAGACGCGAGGCATTTCTTCTCTTGAACACAAAGGCATAATAGCTCACTTAGGGGCAGATTACAGTCGGACGCAGTGCAGCCAAAGATGCACGCGTTGCAGCTCACTTCGCAGATGCACCTCGCAGCCGAATCTGCTTGCTTGCTTGTGCGAACCAACCACAACACCCACCTGGACCTGTTGCTGTTCGGCTGTTGTTGTCAGACCAGCATCAATGTTCCTGGACCTTATGTGCGCTCGCGTAGACCTGATCGTCGTTCAAGCTAGACAAGATGCTAGGTGTGTTGGATTGAGAGTGTGAATATTGACAAGCACATGGCGTGGAAGGGGCGTCGTTGCAAATTCGAAATGCCGAGACCGAGCGAGCGTCAATCGCGCAGGTTGTCTTAGTGTACGTGTGTGCCTTTTTGTGTTGGTTGCTCTCTGCTTCCTTGGCCTCCAGCCCCTCCTTTTTTTTTAAGGGTCCTTCTTGTTTTTTCAGACTCAGATCGCCAGCAAGGCATCTCACGACCCCAAGAGACTAGCCGAATTCCCCTCATGCTTCACTTGAATTTCAAAACGGGCACGCGCCGAGGAACGTTGTGATGGATTCTGAGAAGAAGCTGCAAATCCTTCTTCTCACCGAGCTTGGCTCTGCATCCATGCTGCGAGTTGCAGCTCCAGCACGCAAACATCACCCAATCAATCGACACAAAGCGCCGACACGATTCTTGTGTATAAGCGAGCGATGCAATATAATAATGATCCTTGTGCTGCCTTCAGACTTTTCACAGTCCCATGCCTCTCTGTCACGTACTGGTACTGTACTGTACGGTACAGTGCAGTCGCCGTTGCTGCCAGATCGGGCATCTCCGCTTGCCGAAAAGCTTTCTTTTTCCATCTCAGTCAACTCGCATGACCTTTGTCTTTCTTCAGTCTGTCACGGCAAACACTGAGTCCGGGCTGATAGTCTAGACACTCAGCCGATCTACTCCCGATCAAAGGCGGATCCGCTTCAAACCTCTTCAAAAGTATGGTGCTTGCTCGCAGACGGCGTGGTGCTTCAGATGGGTCAAAGGGGCAAAACGTATCGCTTCGATTGCGAGTGCTTTTCGAATTGAAGAGGAGCGTAGCATAACTTGTTTTTGCGTGCGCACCACCATCGGATCAGGGACTTCGATCGATTCCCATCCTAGCCCTGTCGGCTGCGGAGAAGGTCGACTGACTAATCGTCATATTGGCCGAGCCGAAAGTACCGCGCTTGGCGCTGTCCTGCGAATGACGCCCCTCGCTGCTGTGCGGTCTCCGCCCGACACGCCGGTTGTAAGACTGAGCTGCTGTTGCTGGAAGATTGGGTGTACGGTTCTCGCTGACCGAGAAGCTGCGTGAGCTGTGACCTGCCGTGCGCGAAGGCGACTGATCCTCACTCACACTAGGCAATTTGGAGCGCAGAGCAGCGTTGCTTCCTCGCGCACTCAGACTTGGCGACGGACCACTCCTCGCATCGCCTGCTCGTCTCCTCTCTAGTGCGAGCGCTTCCCCATACGCAGCTAGCTGGCTTGCCAGAGACGTGCTCGTCCCATCGGGCCCGTCAGGGACGTAAGGAGCTTCGTGATTAAGGATCGCCTGTGCTTGCTCAGCAGCACTCAGGTAGTTGGAGCGAAGCGAAGAGGTGGACGCGTGACTGTGTACGCTTTCTGCCACTGACGATGACCGACCGCCTCGATTCAACACCGGGTTGATGGTCCCGTGGTTGGATCCGGCAGGATTCGCCAGTCCATTCTCCTCAGCGATCGACAAAGCTTGGTAGCTAGCAGCGAGACCAGGCGAATTGCGTGCGCCTGCCTCGGTAGAACCTGAGCCTGTTCCGCGCGCGCTGTTGCCTGATTGAGAGCCCGAGCTCATTGCTGACACATGGCTGCCGGAGCGATCCCGAGTCGTCGTGGCGCTCCGGCTCTCCGATGCGGAGTGGAGCCGCGTAACTTCACCATTCAGCAAGCTCGGACTGGGCAAGGCAGTATTTGAAGAACTCGCCTCTGTGGCGGACGAGTCGCCGGCGTCCCTCGAGCTTTGCTTACGCAGCGCTGTCATGGTTCGTAGACTGGCAGGAAGGCCCTGAGCATCGTCTCGGTCCTTATCGTCGATTGTACGATCTCCCGGCTCCGAGCCCGTCTGATGCAGGAACTCTTGTAGATCGTCCTCATCGGCGGTCTCTTCCACTGTCGAACTGGCGTAGCTGCGCTCGTTTTCGCTGCGCGAGCTCGACCCGCTGACGGATCTGCCACGACCAGCTGCTTGGGATGCGGCTGATGTGTTCCTCGGCTCATTGCTATTGACCTCGGATGCTATGGACTGGGCAGCGCCTGCTCGCCTCATGGCGTCGATACGGCTGGTCTGACTACTGTTTGCTCTGTTCTTGTCTGTGCTCCTCCTGCTCGTCAGATGGCTCTGATCTACACCGCCCGTGCTAAAGTGACCAGGTCGAAGAAGGTCTAGCGATGCATTCGCTCGCGGTACAAGGCGCGAGCTGGTACCAATCTGCTCATTGGACCCGGCGCGGGCTCGACGGATCTGCCCGTCAGCAAGGAAGTGTTCGCGGGCAGCCGAAAGAGACGATGAGGATGATGTGCTGCGGAGTTTGCGTTGCTGATCAAGAGCAGCGGCATCCGAACGTGAGGTGGGAAGCGGTGGCGGCATTGAGGCACCAGCAGGCTTCCATGCTTCGGGGTCTTCGCTCGAGCTCTCACTTGCCGTGTTGCGTCGCAGACCACGTACCGAAGATGAGGCAGAAGATCGCGATTGGTCGAAGGATTTGCCAGAGACGCGACCAGGCTTGGCCAACGCGTCGAGATTGATTGCGCCACTACTGAGCATGCTCGAGCTGGAAGCGGCGGAAGCATCTGCGAAGGAAGAATGGGATGAACCATGCACGGACGACGAGAAGGTGCTGGACTGGTTGCTGCTGGGCGTGTTGCCTGTTGCCTTTCTCAGAATGTTGGACAGACTGCGCTTGCCTGCTAGCTTGCTATGCTTCTTTCCTGGGCTTGTGGTGCTGTCATAAGACTGGTCTAGGTATCTGCTGGACGAAGCTTGGGACGAACTCGGACCTTGTTGCGCCGAATGGGTAAGGGCAGCTCGCAGCGATGCAGCGGGATGCGCAGCTTTGCCCAAGATCGACGGTAGCGATGGCCTCCGTTTGGATTCGCGTGCGCTACCGGCCGCGGAGGAGCCGGTGACGCTGTTCGGCACAGTCGAGGTGGCAGAGGATGAACGTGCAGCTGCATTCGTATCCTGTGAATCTTGCGAGGTGGCGAGGAAGGGATGCATGCCTCCAAGGCCCGGCGAGAGGGCGGCTTGTGAGTGCGAGGTGGAAAGTGAAGATGGAGAAGCAAGGGGCATGGACGGGGTGGCACTTGCGGAGGATTGGCTGCGCAAGTTTGGATTCGAGCTCGTCTTGGACAGCGAATTGCCTTTGGAGGGTAGGTCGGACCGAGAGCTAGCGAGTTTAGATGCGCTGCTAGGAGATAGCGTGTCAGAAGACGACTGGTTAGCCAGTGTCGATGGACCTGCAAGTTGCGGTGTGGTGGAAGAAGATGCTCCTGTGTAGGCCTGTGGAGCGTTGGATGCGCTGTTGGGCGAGAGCGGAGAGTTGCTCCTTCCTGAGGCTGCATAGCGAATGTACCCGGCTGGACCTAGACTGACATCACCACTGACAGTCTCGCGTGCTTCGACCATTCCAGCCAAGCCGTTGGAACCGTATGCAGAGATCCAGGAGCGGATCAAGTTGGCACATTCATTATGGCCATTGCCAAGCGCGAGCGCCTCGGGAACTACACCATCTTTGTCGGCTGCAGCTGGACGTGCACCAGCTTCGAGTAGGAGGCGCACAATCTCGAGATGACCATTGGCAGCTGCAAAGTGAAGCGGCGTGGAGCCTTCAGCGCCAGGACCGGTGGATCCTTTGGCTTTGAGACGAGGTGCATTGACGTCAGCGCCGTGGAAGATGAGCATGCGGACACTTTGCTCACTGCCGCCGGAACATGCGGCATGAAGCGGCAAGATGCCGTTGAGGTTGCTGTTGGGCGGCTGACCGTTTTCGAGCGCGAACTTGACGAGACCAATATTGCCAGTAGCAGCAGCATTGTGCAAGCCTAGATTAGGATGCATGCCTTCGGAATGGCTGGAGGAGCCGCCAAGGCTGGCCTGACTGACAGCCTTGAGGCCAGTGCGGCTGACAGCGCTGCGCAACATCATGTTGGTGTTGGTGGGTGTTTCGCAGAAGTTGGATTTGTGCTGAGCTCCGCACGCCTCCGAAGATGGCAGCGATAGACCCGATCTGTGAAATAAGCCTTGGGAAAGCGGTTTGTGATTATGGATCGAGTAGTGGCATACTTGAAGATGACGCAGCTTAGGGTATGGCCATAATCGGAAGCAATCGGTGTTGGAAAGGACGGTGCGAGAACTGAGAGGCGGAGAAGATGTGGTCCGATGTTGTAATGAATGTCGATGTCAATGCGAGGAAGATCGTCGAATGAAGAACAAGAGCGAGAGTCGGGATCCAAGGAGCTGATACGAACGGTAAATCAAATTGCTGATCAATCGATGGAGTGTTTTCGAAATTCGTGATGGAGAAGAACGTAGATTGAAACTGAGTTGAGAGTGGCGAGAACAGGATGCCGGGTGAATCGCAGAAGAAGGATGATGGCGTTGAATGCAAAGAGTGCAATCGACTGCTGATGGCTGAGCTTTCTTGGTATAGCGAGCGATGATTCCCGAAGTGATTGCTAAAGTGTTGAGTGTGGGAAAAAAAAAGTGGAGTGAGCCAAAGGCGTGCACGGAGCAAAAATCAAACAAGAAGGTGGCAGCAGAGCCCTTTGTGCATTTTCGAAGCGGTCCATCCGAACATTTACTCGCATAGAGTGTGAGTAGTTTATGATTGTGCGGGCCGTGCCTCTCTCACTACAACATATCGTCAATACACCGACGCTCACACACACTGACTCGGCATGCTGTAGCAAGATTGCTGAGGATGCGCGGCTGCTTTGCTCAGCGAGCGTCAGTGAATGTTTGAGAGTGTCAAAAAGTCTAAAGTCGAGAAATGGGCCCATTCTCGACAAGGTTGTTCGGCTTCTCCTCTCGCTTAGCTGTGACAGCGTCGGCGTGTTGGTTGCTGAGAAGCCGACGCTGCTGTGGTGCAAAATGACCAGGAAAAAAAAAAAAAAAAAAAAAAAAAAAAAAAAAAAAAGGGCCAGCTTGTGCGGCGCGCAGTCCTGATTTCGCGACTTCCGTCCAGGCTCAGTACCAAAACGGAAAAGAGCACGCGCTGGCTGGATGTCGAGTACAGAGACAGGTTCAAAGAGTGGCTGCTGCAACGCACAACTGAATCGCCGGTGCAGCCGACATTCACTGCATACGAAGACTGGAGGCGTTGGGCATCGCTGTCACCGTATGTATGAACTACTGGGGCGCGAGACGAAGAAGAGCATGGGAGCCGCTCTTTGATCTTGTTGGGTTCAAACATGATTAAACAATAAAATGGCAATTTGCGTTGATCCTTGGGAAAGATCGTTGGGTGACAATCGGTTGGGAGGTCTAACTCTGGACGATTCCATTGCAATGTGCGGAGAAGCAAACAGAAAGCAAACAGGTCCAGACGATGCCAACATGTATACAAAATAGATAAGTCATTGTCATCCAAGACGACAATCGAGGAGAACAATGATCGTTTCCAACTGCTTCGAATGGGTCGACTCCCACTTTCAGGGGCACATGGGAGCTGACGAGGTCTTGGCATTGGATCGCTGGCTTCACTTGGACATGCTGTATAGGGGCAAACGATCTGCAACTGCTTATTTCTTCTTACTCCATACTTAGCTGTCGACAATTTCCGACTTGCGGACGAGACTTGGAACAAGCGTGCGGCAACGAAGGAAAGGATCAATCACCTTGCAGCGATAGTGTAGACTGGCTTGAGCAGCAGTATGTAGGTTGAACTCCTTGCGAAAGTGGAGCATCGTCAACTCGTGATCTTCGCTCTACGCCTCCTTCCGCCTCCTTTCGCTTTGACGGTGAAGGCGTTTCGGCTAAGCATGTTGACGTATCATGCTTGGGAGTCATGATAGGAGGCTGTGGCAAGGTTGGTATCAGCTTGACTGCTTCTAAGTAGCGCCCGACAGTCAAAGCCATCTCGCTACGACGAGGCGCAGTCAACACTCTCCCAACTGCAAAATGTGGAAATTGGCAGGCCAGGCTGCTTTGCTGCAGGGGTGATGCAAGAAAACGCCTCGTGCATGCTTCTTTTCTACGGAAACGTCCACCCGTAAATCATGACCGCTCCGCGCGTGCTCAGGGTCTGGACCCAAACTCACGCTTCCTTGTCGTGTTGCTGCGATTTCACCTCATCCACAGATTACTGACAACTGTTCTGGACCAAGTCAAAGTACGAATCCTGTTCATAAGTGGTGCAAAGGCTGCGAAGTCTTCCCACTACTTCAAGGCTTCTTGAATGACGATGATGATGAGAATGAGGATAATTAGGACGGGGATGATTGCTTTGCTGCTGAAGATGGAGCGGGAAACAAAGTGTTGCTCTCCCGTCCTTTTTCTCAGACACACGGGCAACAGAGGTTATTTCAGCGAGCGCACGTTGTTGCGTGAAATCGAGCTAACCAAGCAGCATCGAGCATCGTGCATACTGTATGCATTCCATTTGTTGCCAAGCCTCATTTTCAGCACCACGCAGCTCCACATTTTGGCTCGCCTTTCCTCTCACGCTCTCAGTCTGTGAGCCGTTTCTTTTTTGATGTTCCTCCTCCTCCTCTGCCTCGCTACTGTATGTGCTGCTGTGACTCCACGGTCTGCTGGTGTTGCTGCGACAAGAGAAAAAAGTCAGGGTCCGATGAATCTTGTGTGTCTCTTATCAATCTGACTGCACTTGGACCGAGCTCAAAGACACGCCGTACATAATAGTCTCAGTGATCTATGACTGTTTCTCCTTCCTCTCACTCTCTCTTTCTCTCTCTCACTCTCTCTCTCCTCATTCCCCATTGCATGCATGCGCTCGGCCTTGCTGCTCATACCTTCTCAATCAAGTGTTGTTTCGGCATCCAACTCATCTCGAGCAGGCTCACGTGGATGCTCAAATAGCAAGGAACGCAGCACACTCTTCATCTCGCAAACCTCATCTCGATCATCGCTTTCGACGCCGTGCTTTGACCACATCTTGGTCCAATTCGCCATCCTTTGTAACCTTTCCTGTACTTAACCTCGACTTTCTTTCGACTCTCTGCAAGACGACAACATCTTCATTTGAAGCAGGGTTTTCATCTTTTGCAATCAGCCTCTCATTTGTTTCACACGATCGCTCGCTGGCAAACGCATCTCCGCATTTCATTTCGCAACTCTCTTCGGTCGTCGAAAAAGAGCTCATCAGAGTTACAGGAGCCCCGCAAAGTGTCTTCGCAGCAGCACATCTCTCTCTGTTTCGGAACCTCCCGACTAGTGGCATCTACAAGCTTACTTTTGAGCTTCGGAAAAGGCAAAGCACGCCAATTGCCAGCAACCTCATTTTTAGGTTTAGCTCGAAGTCAGGGTTCTTGTCAGACTTGCACGAGAGTGCTTCCAAACTCAGCTTATTGCGGCTAGCATAGCCTGGATCTGTCGAGGTAGAACAGATAGTCATCCAACTCTGGCGCAGGACTCTCCGGTGAACGCACATGCGGCTTCATCCAACGTTGCTTCCTCAGCTCAATTGATTGCGCAATTCATCGTTGAATACGACGGCCTCAAGATGGATGTTCTGCGCAAAGTCAGCGGCTCTAGCAGCCATGCTGGTCCAAGTAGCACCAGTGCTCCTGCCTCAACCTCAAGCACCGCTTCAGCCCCCAACTCTATTCTCAGCTCCTCGCCCGTATTGACACCCCGCAGCAGCATGTCCAAAGAAAGCTTCAAGGACAAAGAGGCAGCGAGCAGTCGCATGGCCAAGATGAGGGCTGCCATGCATATCGGCTCCGTATATGATGACTGGGTAAGAATCATCCCTCCCTCTTTGGCTTTGTTATGAACGCTAGTCACTGCCGCCTTGCTCCTCGGTAAAGAACTGCGCTCGCATAGCGAATCCGCGACATCATGCAGGCTACTGCACGGAGATACAGATTGCTCATTGTCGCACTCGTCATCCAACGCTTCTTTTTACAGCCCATGTACTCGGCCAACGGAGATGACTACATAGTTGGTGACGTGATTGGTGAGTCCAAGCTGCTAATGCTGCCCCGGTTCAAGTACAAGAAGGCTTACCTCCTCGTTTTGTGAATGCTGTTGGACAGGCTTTGGAGCTTCTTCTGTCGTCCATCAAGGCGTCTTCAAGCCCCTCGACAAGGCTTGTGCCATCAAAGTCATCGATCTCGAGGCATATGGTCGCGACACGGAGGAGTTGCGGCGAGAGACACAGCTCATGTCACTCTCAAAGCATCCGAATGTGCTGCGTGTCCGAGGTTGTTGGGTCAAGGGAGCCAAGCTTCACATTGCAACTCGTCTCATGAGCAGTGGCTCCATGCTCGACATTATGCGATTCGCTCACCCAGAAGGCTTTGATGAGATTGTCATCGCCACCGTCCTCAAGCAAGCGCTCGAAGGACTCAACTACCTGCATATCAATGGCTGGTTGCACCGCGACCTCAAAGCAGCCAATATCTTGGTGGACGACGATGGCACTGTCTTGCTTGGCGACTTTGGTGTGGGGGTATTCGTCGGTGATACCGACAAGACGTCTGGCACTGTTTCGAGCGAAGGGAAGCGCAAGAGTTTCGTCGGGACACCATGCTGGATGGCACCTGAAGTCATTGAGCGCAAACACTATGGCACCAAAGCCGACATTTGGAGCTTCGGTATTACTGCACTCGAGCTGGCTCAAGGTCGAGCGCCCAACTCGAAACTCAACCCTGTCAAGGTGTTGATGAGGACGATGCAAGACGAGCCGCCGCAGTTGGACCGAACCGGAGGAGCGCACAAATACTCGAAGCTCATGGATGACTTTGTTCGTCAGTGTCTGCAGAAGGACCCGGAGAAGAGACCAACGGCGGACAAGTTGCTGTCGCACGGATTCTTCAAGCAAGCCAAGCAGCAAAAGTACCTCATCCCCACCATCCTCGCCGGTTTGCCACCTTTGGCGGATCGACAAGAACGACGACGCTTGGCTTCGATTCATTCGACCCAGCACTACCTTTCATGGGACTTTGGCACCATTAGCAGCCGCACAACCACTCCTAACCTTGAGAAGCTCGATCCTTTCCGCAATTTCACCGGCATTGTCTCGCTTCCTTCTCCGCATGGCTCTGTGCGATCCACCAAGTTGGTCTCGATCGATGGACACCACGTGCTGGCCACGGAAGAGGAAGATACCAGCCTCATGCGAAGGTTCAGCAGCCAAGACGAATCGCCAAGCAAGGATTCAGCCATGCACAACCATGGATCGAGAAGACGCAATCGTTCGATCGATGCTCTGGCGCATCGCAAGTCGGTCTCGTTCGAAGGTGCGGATGGTGGGAACAGGGCTGGAGGTGAAGCGGATGTTTTCTCATCGAATGCAGCTGGACATAGTGCACTGGCGCCGATTGGAGAGAAAGCTTCGCCAAACGTCTCACCCGCTCAACAGCCAGTTTGCGCAGACGAGCCACCCCAACTCAGCCTCAGTGCTGAGAGCAGCACGCCCCAGCCAATGAGTCCTGAAGTTGAGCCGCAGCCTTCCTCGCTCTCGCCTCCTCCGACCACTCTTGGTCACGGCAGCGCAGACTCTTGCTCCGGATCCTCGTCGCCCAAGCAGCGATCCGTGTCGTCAGCTACAACGGCAACCATCACTTTGTCGCAGAGCAAAGAAGAGAAAAGCATGCCTTGTGCTGCTGTTCAGCAGGGCAATGTGCTGCAGCGCACAGCGAGTCGGCTTCGAGGAGAGGGTGCGCAGGCTAAAGAAGCAAAGACGTTGCACAAACGAGAATCGGTCTTTGGCAAGCTTTTCAAAGGTGGCAATTCGAATAGGAAGGAAGGCAAGGTGTAGTCTTGATCCGAATTCGAGCGATTTGCAATTCATATGGATACCCCGCGGGCGTAGGTGTCGTCCTACGTCGATCTCATTCTGCTGTTCTATCTTGTGTTTGTCTTTGTGGTATGGGGTGGCATGATGAGAGAAGCGGCGAAGTGGAGCCGAAAGGAGGCTTCTGAGAGCGGCGGGGAAAAATTAAAGCTGTGTCTGGCGGGCATAACCGCACGGACCTGTCAAAAATCCCGAGAGTGAGTGGCTGGCTGCAGGGGCCGGAGGAAAATTGCCCGAAGTCTTGCATGCTCGCCTTTTCTTCTTGTGTCACCTACACTGTCACTTGCAACTACTGCTGCTTGTCACTTGCAGCTTCGACTCGCAGAATCTACCACTAGAACCACATCGGGAAGAGCAAGATAGAGATGGTAGATATGCGAGCTTCACCATCGATAGCGTCGTCGCTTTCGCTGCCTTTGGTGACTTCGTTCGCGGGGGCGCAGACGCTGTGGTGGCCGTCGCCCACTTCGCTACCTCCGAAAGTTGTGCTCCTCTTCATTCCGGGTAATCCCGGGTTGAGTAGCTACTACATCGACTTTCTTTCGTCGGTGTACACCTCGCTTTCTTCCTCGTCGTCAGCATGCGCTGCAGGCGTGGAGATCCTCGCCGTCTCCCACCGAGGTCACGCACCTCTGCCTTCCGTGGGGAGCAACAAGGTTTGGGGAGATAACTCGACCAACCAGACGCAAGCTTCGAAAGGATACGGTGCGGGTTTGGACGATCAGGTTCGACACAAGATCGCAGCGCTGGATGCTGTTCGTCGGCAGTATCCTCGAGGAGAACAACAAGGCGGTGGCGGGGTCAAGGTGGTGGTAGTGGGGCATTCGATTGGGGCATGGATTGCGACAGAGGTGCTGAAAGCGAGACCAGCGAGTGTGGATGGGATCCATGCCTTGTTTCCGACATTGGCTTGGATTGGACGCACCCCGAATGCGCGCAGGGTTGCACTCCTTGCCAACCCGATAGTTGCCAAGCTCATTCTACCGCTACCGCTGCTGTTGTTTAGCTTGGTCCCGTTGTGGGCGCTGGTAACGCTGATTCGGGCTTTGACGGGGCAGCCCAAACCAGCAGCACTTGCGACGGCCGAGTTGCTAACTACGCCCGGAGCCGTGAGAAACGCACTCGCAATGGCCAAACAAGAATTTCACACCGTGCAAGCGCTCCCGGCCTCGACCGCTTCGTGTGTCAAGACGTTCACACAAGGCGAGGGCAGGTATCGAGCCTATTTCGCATCCGACGAACTCGACTCCTGGGCGCCGAGCTGGATCCGATCTCAAGTGGAATCGGAACTCAACTTGCACCGAGTGCATCTGCCGCCTTCCCTTCAACCCAACGACCAACCCCAAAGCGCGAGAACAAAGTCGCACACAAGGACGAGATCGTTTTCGATCTCAGAGTACCGCAGTTCACCCGCCAGTGTGCCCGACTTGCGAAACGCCAAAGCCATCCGAAAACCCAACGGCGAAATCGTCATCGAAGCAACCCTCGCCGACTCGGACAACGACAACAACGACGACGATAATGACTCGGATGACCAACCCCAAGCGCACAACAATCGCAATCCATCCAGAGCGCAAAAGTATCTCTTGGGCAAACACAAGGCAAGTAGTTCACACTGTAGAATCGGAATCCCGCACGCATTCTGCCTCAACCATTCAGAGGAATTGGCAAACGTCGTCGCTCATTGGATCGCACACGATCATATGCAGTAGAATCGAGCTCACCACATGGGGTACATGTACAGTACATAGAATCACATTTGACTGAAGAAAAAAACACGAGTGCGAAAAGGAAAGGGAGGGGTTACGATAGTAAGGAGGCCAAAGTCGAGCTATTGAGAAGGTTCTTGAGGTGCAGTTTCGGCTTTGTCTTGCTCGACATCCGCTTGTTCGACCTCGACGCGGGCGGATGCTTCGGGTTGGTCCGGTACCACCACCACTTGTTCCTCGACCACTACGACGGGTTCTTCCGCTACTGCTGCTGCGGGCGCAGGCGCGGCTTCGGTCTCGGTCGGTGGTTCGATCGCGTCCCCCTCTGCTGCCGCTTGCGTTACCTCTTCCACCTCGGCAGCGACAGGTTCGCTACTCGCCACCAAAGTTTCCGCCTGAGTTCCCTGCGCCTCCACCTCATGAGTTCCATTCACCCCATTCTCCCCCTCCCCTTCCTTCTCCTTCTCCTTTTCCTTCTCCTCATTCGCCTTCCTCCACTCCTCCAACTCCTTCTCCCCCTCCTCTCCCTCCAACACCTCCTCCCTTCCCTCTTCGCCTCCTTCTCTCTGCTTAAACCTCAGATTGCCCTCGTAAAACTGCAACAACTTCATCGGCGCCCTATGATGCACCACCACATTTTCAAACGCCATCTTATCTCCACTCTCGAAATGCACAAACACCCTCAACTTGTTGTCGCTCATCTTCTCGACCGCTTCGATGCGCTTGACGATGGGGTCCCAGTCGGCGATTCGAGAGTAACGTTTGCGAAGACGGTCGAGTTTGAGCGCGCGAAGATGCTGCGCTTCGAGGAGAGATTTCTGGTCGTCGGAAAGCGTGGGGTCCAGACGGATAGAGATGATAGCCGGATCGTCTGAGGGGGAGAAGTTGAGAGATTCGTCGTCCGGAGTGGGCGAGCGCGAGGGTTGGAGTTCGCCCAACGCGCCACGGCGTTTTTTGGCCCCGTTAAGAGGGGTCGAGTCGGCGTTGAGGAGCGAGCTCTCTCGACGGGTGCGCTTCTTGCTAGCACTACTAGTCGCAGCTTTGGAAGACGATGCGAGTCCAACGCTGGATTGACGCTTGCCCTTCTTTCCGCCCTTTGTGCCCATCTTTTTGACAGGTTTTTTGGGCACTTTGGCCCAGTATTCCTGAATCATCTCTTGGGCTCCTCCCATGTCACTTTCGTACACCCAAGAGTTTTCGCTGTTGGGGTAGCCTTTCCACTTCACATAGTAGGACAATTGACCGTCGGTGGTTTCCTGAGAGTGAGAGACGATGTATTCGATTTCATATTCGTCTTCTGCGACGTCGCTGCCACCTTCTTCATCGGCGGCGGGAGCGGCGCTGGTAGTGGAGGTGGAGGCGATGGGTGCGCCGGTAGAATCCAGCATTTGGATGTCATCGTCCGAAGAGGTGCCGGATGGACCAGCTAGCGCGGCAGTGGACATGATGAACGAATGAATGGGGATCTTCTCGCCTGTCCTAGCTTGCCAATTTGCTGTGTCGGGACGTTGAAGAGAGCGAGAGATAGATAGAGCGAATGTAGCGGATGATGATGAAGATGAAGATGATGATGATGATGACGATAAAAAAAAAGGGAAGAGTGGGGAGAGGAGGAATGCGAGAGACGACGTCCGAATCCGCAACTCTCCCTCTCTCTTTCTCACGTTGGCGCACAGACGCGGAATCCATCCGCGTTCTTCGTAAAAAGACGCTTCGTTTTTCGCCTGCTTCAGCGCCTTCTTACTCGCTCACGTTCCTGCGCAAACGGCCTGTGCAGTGTGCGACGCGTAAAGGTTTCCCTCAACGCGCTTTTCATGCTGATCTAACAGCCCCCAAAAAAATCATTCGGAAGCTCTCGATATGAGTGCAGCTCGCACATCCAGACAAGTGAGACATGTAGAAACCAAAGTGACCAGATGAGTTGCAAGCAAGCAAAGTACACAAAAGATGCTATCGAATCATCACCAAACTCATATCCAATCAACTATTGCGGAGCGGGCCCACCGACGTCCATCATACCTGTCGCTTGGATAGGGTTGGCGAACCTATGCTGACTCTGCCCTTGAACACCCACCTCCGCCTGCGCTTGCGCTGTCGTCGCCCCTGCACTCGCACCCGCTGCGAAACTCCAAACCTTAATATCCCCATCATCACTTCCACTGACAATTTTGTCATCGCTCAAATTGACGCACGTCACTGCACCCTTGTGCCCCACCAGCGTATTCTGACAGAAGCCAGTATCTCTGTCCCAGATCTTGATCGTCCTGTCATGACTTGCACTGGCAATCCTCAACTTGTCAACATCCAGACTCCATACGCCTTCGACGTGTCCGAAGAGCGTACGAATGCATCGACCGGTGCGCACGTCCCAGATCTTGAGCGTGTTGTCCAGCGAGCCAGAGATCAGGACGGGGCGATGAGGCTTATTCGCCCTCTGCGATGATGAGGATTGAGCCTGTTCGTCGCCGGACAGATTTCCGTTTCGGGAAGGATGGACGATAGTCGGGTCGAGATCGCCCATTTCCGCGTCCAGTGGAAGAGCATCAACCAGTCCAGCTTCGAATAGTCGCTGTTGGACGCGAAGCAGAGTGCGATCGATTTTGCGTTTGCGAGGTCTTGCCGAGTTCGAAGTGGATCCAGCAGACGCATTACCTGGTCCCGGTGCCGAACGGCGCGAGAAAAAGCGTTCGGGAATGTCTGAACCATTGGACATGCGACGCGCTGCTCCCACTCTGGTTGTGGCCGGCCCTCCAATGTCTGCAGCGCCGACAGAGGAAGCAAGGGAGCCCGACTGTCCACGAGAGGGGGAAAGACTAGTATCGCCAAGGAAATACGACTCTTGATCTTCAAGTGAGAGCATATCCTGATCTCCGTCCTCAGCTGTAGGAGGCTCCTCATCAGCGTTGTTGTGCACAGAAGCTCTCCTCGAATTGCCGTTGTTGCGCTGCTGATGCGAGCCCTCAGCATCCACTCCACCAGCCGCACCGCCAACGAGCTTCCTTACAGCCTCGTCATCCATCATGACCAACTTCAAACTCTGCACCTGGCCAACATGCCCCTCAAAGGTAAGAAGGCACTCGCGTAGGCCAAGATCCCAGAGTCGAATCGAGCCGTCATCCGAAGCCGAGAACAGGAAAGTACCCGCAGCGGTGGGGTCTGCATCCTTGATCGAAGAAGCCGACTTTCCATCGCGGAGTGCCTCGCGCAACGCTTGTTGACGTTTCTTAGCGGCAGGACCGGTCCAAAGCGTGACCGCGTTGACCCAGTCGCGGTGACCACGAAGTGTGTAGCATTCGCCCGTTCTGAAGTTCCAGATCTTGATGTTGCTGTCTGCACTGCCACTGGCTAGAGTGTCATCGTTGAAGTGCAAACAGACGATGCCCTCAGTATGACCTTCGAGCGTCCTCATGAGCGCACCGGTTCGCCAGTTCCAGATCTTGAGCGTGCGATCCATGGATCCCGTGATGAGCTTGGCTTCGTCGAATTGCAGGCAGCGCACGCCTCGAGTATGGCCCTCGAGGACGCGAAGCATTTCTCCCGTCTCGAGATTCCAGATACGAGCGGTGCGGTCGTAACTGCCGGTGATGACAACAGGGAAAGCTGGATGAGCAAGATTCTCATTGAACTGAAGACACATGATACCGTCCGTATGGCCCGTTAGGGTACGCGACGTGTGTCGGCCCCGACGCCAGTTGCGTTCGATCGCAAGCCGCTCGCAGTAGACCGACTTCCAAGGGCGAGTCTTGGGCACACTCGAAGAGCTACAAGCAGTAGCTTCACCATTCAGACCACTTCGCTGCTTCTTGAGAGGTGGCGCACCATTATCACGCTGCTCGGGAATGGTTTCGAGATCGTGATGGCCTGAGACAGAGCGCGTACGGCTACCAGAAGGTGTGGGGCTGGAAGCACGCGAGCGCGACTGCTTTTCGAGTGCCGCTGCGTTGGCCGCAGCTGTGATGGTACGCTTGAGCGAACCGGGAGTGGTGGACGAAGTGCACCCAGAGCCATCGGAGCTGAGATCGCGCGACTCGGGGGTGCCCAACTGCACAGCTGGACCCGGCACACGGCGTCGACGTTCGCTGAGCAATGGCAGACCCCAACCACACTTCTCGCACTTGCGTTCGATGTGCTGCTCGCACATGTTGCGCCAGAGGAGATCGTCATCGGCGAGCTGCTTCCATGATCGGCTGACTTGGGCTGCTCTGCCGAGACTCATGGCGTCGAGATGGCCGAGCACCCGAAGCGAGATCTCGCGTGGGAAGAGCGAGAAAGGGTCGATGCGGATGGCCAACGCGAGCTCAGAGGAGAGCAGCGAGAGTTGGCTGAAGCAGCACATGGTGAGGATACCTTGAAGAATGAGAGCCCTTCGAGAGTGCGACGAAGACGAGAAGAGGGACCAGACCGTGTTGACGGCTGTCTGATCTGCAAGGGGAAGGCTTTCAATTGACTACAGCATCGCCAGAATGGAGCCGGCGTCGTAAAGAAAATTCGACAAGAGAAGAGTCAGTACAATGCTCGACGACATCACCGAATGCGAAGTTTAAGCCCCCGCCGAAGGGAAAACTTAGGAAAAGGGGACTTTGAAGACTGGAAATGTACCACTTCACTTATAGCACACGACCTATAGGGAAGATCGAGGCTTCAAACAGAGTGATTCAATATAGCATGATCGCAATCGACGATCACCAAGACGAATCCTGATGATCGCTAGACAGCATCGACCACTCGCTAGAGACACTGAGCGAGCCGATACTGCCGGAACTGCATCGACCTTCTTTTTTCGTACTCTCATGTCATCCTCGACGGAATGGCAGGGCAGTACGAACGTCGATGGGAGAAGTGAAGGATATAGGAAGGATCGAGAGAACGAAGGGGAAGGGGCAGTGTTGGACTTGGGGAGACTGTGTGCAAACTTACCTTTTGAAGACGAGCAGTGGTGCCTTCGTCAGCCATACGTTGATGTCTGACGCAGAGCTTGCGAGTTGCTGGAGGTACGAGCGGTGTGGCGCCAGAGGAGGCGCCGCTATCATCGGTGCTTGCCATGGCAACGTCCTTGTCGGCGGTCTCGACATCCTCATCGGAACCACGAAGACCGCCTCGGTGAGCGCCTGATGGGTTGAGCGCTTCGCTGACCATGGCTGGAGACAGTGTCAAAGGGCTGGGTGGTCGGGTGCCACTGCGGCTGAGTGATCTTGCACCACGTTGCGCAAGCGAGATGATGGCAGGCGAGGCTCGCTCACCGAAAGGCACATCGTAGCTCGAGTTGAGATCTGCGGGACCGCATCGGCGAGCTGATGATGCTTCGTTTGCAGCGTAAGCGGCTTGGCTGAGTCCGGGTATAGGCTGCTGCTGCTGGGGTGCAGAGGCAGCATGTGGAGCAGAGGACATGGCAGACGCTGTTGCTAATGGACACGATCTCTCCTTCTTGGGAACAATGGCCCAACCATCGCCCGAGGTGACATTGACCAGTGAGGAAGTGACTGGCGGCTGGGTATATGGTGCAAGCTGTGGCGGGGGAGAAGGCGAAGATTGAGAGGTATGTTGATGGAACGAAGCAGCCGACTTGTGAAGCGGACTATTCGTGATGCGTGCTTGAAGCATGGGATCAGACTGATGAATTGCTGGTGGCGTGTTGACAGTGAGAGTCGCCATGGCAGAGGTGGCAGGATGCTCACCAATGACGGTGCCGTTGCCGCTCGCAGTGGCGTTATGGGAGCTTCGCGGCTGGGAAGAAGAGTCCAGATCGTCGTGATCTTCGTCCTTTGTTAATGAAGGTGATGAGGTAGGAGAAACAGCCGAGCCGCGATTCCTGCCGGATGCTGAGCGTGATGTTGATGAAGATCTGTAGGCTGGATTGGACGCTGTTGCAATAGACGAGCTAGGCTTGTCGGCAGACTCCTCTTGGTGATTCAAATTGTCTCTGGAAGCCGCAGAAGACCACGATGCACTATCGGTTACCGGCTGCTGCTGATGATGATGATGCTGCTGCTGATGATGGTGGTGTTCGTGAGGGGAGAAGCCGGCGTCAGAGTGACCATTGGAAAATCCTCCCGTTGACGATGCTTGAGGAAGCGTCATGTTGTGGAGAAAGGAATGCGAGCAGACGAAATGAGCCGATGCACTGGCCGAGGTGCCGGAAAGTCAAGCGAAGGGTTTGGAGCTCAGCAAGAAGAGTTAGCAGTGCATGGCAAAGCTGAGGGGTATTGTGCCTTTGCGCAGATGCGGAAGGGGCAGAGCCGAGCTTGTTGCCTAGAGAAGGTTTGATGCGGCGTGGTTATGTGGCTTGGTCTCGAGTATCGACCGGCGGGGATTCGAGGCGAGGCGACGCAGGGTATCGGGAAATGTCGATCAGGACAGCAATTTGGAGTGTGCAGAATCGAGGCAGGATGCAGAGGAACGGATGCGTGTTGCGTGTTGGACGTGATCACGAAAGAATGGCGTTATCCGGGGTGCATGGCATGGACAGGCCAGGGTCCTTGTCGCTTACGGCCAGTTGAGGGTCCGCAATGGTATGCTGAGAGCACGAGGTAGAAGGACGTTGACCAAGGCAGCAAGAGACTGTGCGGCTTGGAATCGGAATATCGTTTTGAGAGGGGGAGATGACGCCTTTTTGATTGGTGGTGTGGAGGGAAGGAGAGACGATGGATTGAGAAGATAGAAGAGGGCGTTAGAGGCGAAGTGAGATGAAATTAAGGTGTGACGGGGATTAGGTTGCGAGGTTGCGTGCGAAGTGGCAGAGTGACGGAAATGTCAAAAGGAACCAGCAGCAGCAGCAGCGTCAGGTGGACGAGACACGACTACTGAGCTCCCAAAGCCAATCCAAAGCCAAAACCAAAACCAAAAGGTGACGCTGATCAGCTGTGAGTGTGTGAGTCTCGCTTCGGCACAGATTCCGACTACTGAATATTTTGTGATTTGAGAGAGTGGAGTTGGCAGCAAACTCCGAACAGCTCAGCGATCCTTGGGTCTGCTTTCCGCCCTGAACCGAGGATTGTTCTATCTGACTCTGACAAAGTACGTAGTGGCCTGGGTCTGCAACTCTGACCGTTGTCAAGGACGTGTACAATGATATCTGTTGAAGGAAGACCGAGAGAGATGGTAGCACTTTGCCACCTGTGCCGGTCAAGAGAGATGTGGCTGAGGTGCAAAGTGTGAGAATTGCTGTCCGAGCGAACCCTTTTCTCCTTTTTCTTTTTCTCTTTTTCTCGAATTTCGGATTTTGTACAAAGAGAGGTGATCTCTTTGCCGCGGGCGTGGCAGGAGGAAGAATTGGCATTAATTGAGCCGAGGCAGATCAGCTGTGCCTTGGCAAGAAGAGCTTAAAATGGCGACATCGCAACTCATCATCCAGAGTTTAGAGTCATAGCGACACGCACTTCTTTCTTCGCTACTAACTAGCAGCTCCTCTGGTTCTGAGACGCTTTCGCTGTGTGATGTTTCCCTGAACGCTGAAGCGGGAATTGACCGGTGTAGACGAGGTTGTTGCATCACAGAACAGAAACGACTCTAACTTGATCGAATAATGGCAATGTCGCGCTTTCGCTCTCTGACCTGGCTCGCTTTACCCGACGCCTTTCTTTAACCGGCAAGCCAAAACTGCAGCATCATTCGACAGGGACCAGCAATTTGTTTCATGTAGCCCGCCAATACAACCTGAGCTAGCGTATTGTAGGAGTTCTCCCTCCCAACGCTGCCGCGGATCCTGACACGAACGACTGGTAGTCTACATGTTCACTCTGCCTGTGCAAAGTAGCTCTTCTCACATATCTCGAGTTGACCCGAGGAACTTATGTCCCGCCAAGTCGTGAGTCAAAAGTTGTCGTTCATTTTGTGGTCTGAGATAATTGGTCTAAAGAAAAGGAGCCAAAATTGGGGTCATGAAATTCGCCGCTTTCATCTCAGCCGCAAGCAGCCATGCAGTACAGACACATCACACCCCTCTTCCGACCAATGTCACAGCTCTCACCAACCACGCACGAGCTCACAGGCGTCCAGTAGAGCATCATCGGCAAAAGTCACACAATCACAAGCCAAAAAAAGAGAGTCACTGGTGTGTTATTTTAGTACTCGCACAAGTGTGATACGAGCTGGCTAATGTAGATGTGTGTTACAAAACCGTTCATGTTCTGCAGTGCGCGTGAGAGAGTAAAAGAGTGAACTTCAGGGCCGTGAAACCATCCAAGGCTGTACAAAGATGCTACCCGTCGCAGCCAGAAACGACGACTGCATGGTTGCGTTGCCCTGCAAATGCGCGACTCCTGAAATCCGAGAAAGATCCATCGGAACGACGTAATGGGAGAAAGATGCTGAAAAGTGTACAAGGTGTATGAAGTCGTCGCCGAGGAGATGTTTTGACGCTACCGACGAGCTCTATTTGAACCCATCAATGGCGTTGTGGTTGGGGAAGATGCCGGGATATGAAACAAAGGACTGGGAAACCGAAACTCTAGCTTTTTTCAGAAGGAGAAAAGCTTAGTTGTCCTTCATCTCGACGTCACCCTCCTTCTTGGCGCCCGACTTGCGCTCAATGATCTTCTTGCGGTCGTCAGTCATGTTGAGCTTGGTGATGACAACGTTGGAAGGGTGGATGCCGAGGGGAACGGTGGCGCCGTTGGTCTTCTCGCGGTGGATGCGCTCAATGTTGATGACCCACTTCTTGCGGTAGACCTGGGTGACCTTGCCCTCAGCGCCCTTGGAAGAACCACGGACAATGAGGACCTCGTCGTCCTTGCGGACGGGAAGCGAGCGGATCTGTATATATAGAGTGAGCAGGAGATGAGGAGAGCAAAGAGGTTAGAAACGAATTCTTGCTTGTCGTTTTCTCGAGCGAGGTAGCAATTGTTGATCGACATCATCTGCCCAAATCTGTGTTGGCGCCAATTCGCAATGCATTGCAAGTCGGAGTGTTGGATCAGTGGTTGAGCTTCGTGGTGTTGAGGAGCTACTTGCAAAGGGACGTTTTGGCGGTGTCGTTGCTGCTATGTCCAGTGTGGTCTAGGCGGGAACGTCCGTCTATCCTACGTCCGATCTCCTACACCAGTCTGCATGCTCGCCAGAGTATCCGCCATGGTATCGTATCTTTGCAACGATCAGACACCACCGCGACACGTCTGTGTTCGGACCTTGCCTTGCCTGCTCCTGAATGCCAACGTTCGGATTGCTGCTCTGCCATTGCCCAAGTGAAGACTCGGTGATTGTATCCAGACCTGTCGAGAACGACAATGCTCCAACTGCGTCATCTTCAAATAGTACAGTACTGCATTGCGATGCGAGCAATGGACGGCGCATCATACTCCTCATCCTGCCCTTTGCTGTCTCGTTCGTTTCCTTATCTTTCGGGTCAACGAATGTTCGCATTCTTCTGCAATGTGCCATCGCAGCAGTATACCGTAGTTGATGGCACGATGCCTAGAGTCGATATACTATGTCTTCCTATGTGGCCGATACTGCGTGTCTATTGTCCCTCTGTCTGTCTAGAATCCTGCATACGTCCATGACGACCTCCCTCCTGGCTGATGAATGGAATGCGATGCTTTACTGGCTGGTTGCTGGTATACATGCTGAACAGATTGCTAGGCTGATGTGTCGAAGTCGATGAATGCTCCTTTGTTGTTCTGTCATGCTGAGATACTTACGCCGTGCTCAGCGCGGAGCTCCTTGTTCAAGGAAGCCGACATGATCTTTCGGCGAAGGTGGGCGGGGGCATCGAAGTGAGCCTTGCGCGAAGCGCGACGAGACGAGGAGACCATCTTGAAGTATATGTGAAAAGAGGGGGGGTTGGTGGTGGGTGGATGGAGGTCGGAGGATGATACTCTGATTGATGATGAGCAGGCACACTCTGACACTCTTGCACACACTGCCGCTCTCTCACACTGAGGAGAGGCAGGCCAGGCGGGCGGGCAGGCGGGCGAGATCAGAGGATTCGAGGTTTTGGGCAGATTCCAGCTTCGTCGAAGATTCCTTCCAAATTCTCAACTGGCCAACAAGATACCGCGCTGTGCTGCCGCAGAAGTCTTCCTGCCTTGCGAGAAAGTATGCCACAGCAGAGCGACTATCTCGTTTATCATACCGCCTGAAGCGTTCGAGACTGTTGTCTGCTGCCTTGACAAAGTCAAGCAGCGTTTTTTCAAGGAGAGCTGTCTTCCATCCCTTGAAATTCAAAGTCAAACTTAATCTTTTTGAAGTTGCGCCAAGCTGAAATTTCAAACCAAAGTCATCCAAGCAAAATTGTTCACGTGAGCTGTCGGCCGATCCATGCGCTCTAACACTACACCGACCTTTTTATCACCGATCATGTTTCGCCAACCTCGATCGGTTGTACTTCCGATGTTCCAACGCTCGGGCTGGCTGGACTCAGAAGCTGCTTTCTGTTCTGGTGGAAACGTGGGGGGTCGATCAATCGCTACCGAAACATCGGTTCAGATGACAAGCGAACGTGATCCAAACGAGAGCTCACTTCGAACACAATTCAATCACAACCAACATCGTCAGTCTGGCGTTAGTGCAGGTTGCTGATTGCTTATGATTCCAAACTACAGACCACTGAGGGAGAATACAATGTAAAGAGATATCGTGGTATATCATACTAGACAAGACGAATTCCAGGATCGAGCTATCGCAGCCTGTACTATGCTGCCAAGCGATCGATGACCGCTCTTGCACCTCCGTTGACATTCCCTGGTGTAGTCGGTCTTGAGCTGACACCCTTTCCTCCTGCCCCGCTTCCGGTGTGATTCGATCCAGAAGCCTTGCCAGCTTCGGTGTCGGCTTCATCGTCGCTCCAGCTCTCCAGCTCTTCTTCCTCCACAACCGGATGGTAGCGGTACTCTGATCGACCGCCTGCCGATCTCGATCCACTCGATCCTGCCGATGCTTTCGATAGAGGCAGAGTGCGATACGTTCCATGCCTCAGATGGAGCGCATAAGAGTAAAGCACCATGGCAAAGTAGATCTTGACCAACCAGCCCAGCCCCAATACGGCAGCTGAGAAATCCTTCTCCTCTTTCCATACACGCTCAGCACTCAGCTTGCGTGCATCTCCAGTGAGCTTGTCGTGGTGAAGCTGCGCCATCTGTTCCGGCGTCCTGTATTGCGCTTCGAGCGTTTCGATCAGGTCCATGAGGCCAGTCTGGTGCGACGACTGCGAGGTGGTGGGCACGCCATCATGCGGAGTAAAGTAGAACCAATTGAAGGTGAAGAGGAGCGTCCAGAAGGTGGAGATCATGTGGTCCAGCGTGAAGAGGTGCGCGTAGGTGAGGACATGCTGTGCGTCCTCATCCGAGATGCCTTTCAGACCCCATAGGAAGATGACGATGGTGGCTATTGAGTAGAGGTAAAGCGCTACTTGGGAAAAGGTGCCGCCTTGGAAGACGGCGAGGATGCCATAGACACCTGCTGTCTTGTTGAACAGCGCAAAGAGAGTGATGATGGACGCGCCAATCTTCAGATCCATGAATCCTAAGAAGGAAGTGATAGAATGGTGAAATGACGGCAGGTTGGGAAGCCGTAAGTAAAGCCGTGACATGTTTGCGAAGCTATTGTGAGGTGATTCGGGATGAAAGTGGGGATCTTTCAGATAGTGCGGCAATGTTGCTGGTGACAGTGTCGTACAATGTCAAGGTTAGCAGTTCCGCAGCGGTTAGCCGAAGGTGAGGACAGTCCTACGTAAAAGTTCGTGACGAGTCGGAAAAGGGTCGCACCGAATCTATCCAAGTAGCCTGTTCCGTGATTGTACAGATGCGGGTTTGCTACGTGTTCTCGCGTCGGACAGGCTGGGTGAAGGCAGATTGGAAGAGGACGAAGGATGGTGTTGTTGACAGGAAGATGTTGGGGAGCACGGTGCGTTCAACACAGAGATGCTGCATGTGCGCTCGCTATTCGAAGCGCGTCGTTGGATTCTGACAGCACCGCTCGGAATTCGGCTAGAAAACCACACAAGCAATATGAATACTTTGACTGGCTGTGCAGCCACACCTTTCACATTTACAGATTGCCGTGTTGAGCGTGTGTGCCTGACCGCGGAAATCAACACCAACACAACAGCGCCCATCATAGCCCAACCAACGAACTTGCAAGAGGTGGAGGCCAAGCCATCAAAAAATAAGGATGTGTGATTTTGCAGAGAAAAGTTGGCGTAGAACACTGCGAATTCGTAATTTGAGAGCGAGAGAACAACACAAAACCAAAGCACAAGAGCAGGTACTGTACTGTGCTGTGCTGTACTGTATGCATCCATGCATACGCACCCACTTTTTAGCAGCAACATCACACAACAGCACAGCATTACGCTCTGATCGCTACAGTATACGGTCCTTGCGTCTCTTCAAGGACCGATTCTCCCGCTCTCCTGCCTACACCTACACCAATGGCCCGCGCCAACCCACCACTTTGTCTCCTCCCACCATCACTCGGACGCTGATCGCATGAGGTCGCTCTAAAGAAAAGACAGGGCCTCCGATTCTGCCACAGATTCTGCTGCCACGTCCAAAATCAACTCCTCAGACCGCGTACATACAAGGCCATCGATAGGCGTCAGCCATGTCGAAAGCAGTCTCTCAGAGGGCCTCAGCCACATCACTTCGAGACCAAGGCAAGCATCACAAACGCCATCTATCACTTCGCAACCTCCCTGCCCAACCTGGACCGGAGGATCATATTCCGTCTCATCTCGCCGCAATCGATCCGCGCTCACCCGGAGCATCCTCCATTTCCGTCAGCTCCACCGAGCAGCATCTCGGCGTGGGCACTAGACATACACCCCACTACGAGGCGACTCAATCAGCTGGTCAAGGCACCTTTCCAGGTCGAGCCAATGGTAGCGGCTTCCGTCGCACCACGGAAGCCTCCGCTCAAGACCTCGACCGCCTTCTCGAGTCAGAAGGAGAAGATGGCGTCAATCTCATCAAGGTGGTGGAGCGCCAGGATGTGTTTCATCTGATCCACGAGATCAGGGGCGATCTCAGAAAGACGATAGATACGCATCTGAGCTGGGACGAGCTCACTTCGGTTGATCTCAACTTTTCGCTTGTCCGTCCTTTGGCGATCAAATACAGCAACTTTCGATCCATTGCCATTCTATACTGTCTCATGCTCAACAGGATCCACTTCCAGAGAGAGGCAACCAGGGACCTGGCATTTCAATCCGTCAACAACACTCGTGCAGCATTGTGCGAGTTGCTGGCCATGAAGCTGCTCAGGACCTTTTCGAATGACGGACTAGAACTCGTCACCTCGCTCACTGCGAGCTTCCATCCGCTCGCAGGTGCCACGGACAAGGAGCTGCACGAGCTGCACTTGGCATCATCGCACATCGACATCAAAGAAATCGCTGCTCATGGTCTTCCAGCCAAACAGTACTCAAATACACTCGACCTCGCCATCACTTCCTCCGCTAAACGCTTCATCGCAACACCCCTCTGCCAGCGCTGCATAGACGGCATCTGGCATGGGAAGGTGGTTCTCTCTCCCATACAAGCCTCGCACGCCATCCTGAACGACAGCTACAAGAAACGTCCGCTCAGCATCTACGACCCAAGCAAAGCACCTTTACTGAACCATCTTCGTCTCCGAGTCCCCTCCATCCGCAGCAAGCTCGAGTTCTGCACCTTTGTTGTCATCCTGATACTTTACGTCCTTGCTCTGGCTCAGAAAGGAAGTCCGACGTGGACGATGCAAGAAACGCTCTTCTCGGTATGGCTCTTCGGGTTCGCCGTCGACGAATTGGCGCAATTGCAAGAGCATGGACTTTCGCAGTATCTCGGGTCGCTCTACAATGGAATTGATGCGCTCTTCTGCATCGTCTCCTTCTTCTGGTTCTTTCTACGAGTTTCGGCACTTCACCATGGTCTGCCAGAGCGCAGCGATCTAAGCTTTGACTGTCTTGCCCTTGGCGCAGTCTTGCTCTGCCCGAGAGTGGCGAGTGCGTTGGTGCAGGACAACGTCGTGATGCTCAGTCTGAAAGCCATGTTGGCGGACTTCATGTTCTTCACAGTGCTCGCCATGATCTGTTTTTCCGGCTTTGCGTACTCTTTCTACTCGCTCGCGTCGGAGGAGAGATGGACGTTCAAGGCGGTTCTATGGCTCATGCTCAAGGTCTGGTTCGGTAGCTCCTACCTTGGATTCGACGAAGCACGCAGCTTCTCCTTGACATTCGGCCCACCACTCATGATCATTTACACCATCATGAGCAACACACTGTTGTTGACGGTACTCATCTCGCTCTTAAGCAACACGTTCCAGGTGGTCGCGATGAACGCCAGCGAAGAAGCCATGTTCCAATTCGCATGCAAGACCATGGCTGGCATCACTACCGATGCCATCTTCTCATATCAGCCACCGCTCAATTTGGTGGCGATTGCGGTGGTGATGCCGCTCAGTTTTGTCGTGAGCCCGAGATGGCTGCACAAGATCAATGTGTTCTTCATCAGGTTGACGAGTTTCCATGTGTTGCTGGTGATTAGGTTCTTCGAGCTGAATCTGTGGGGGTCGGGCATCAGCTTGACGGCAGAAAAGGGAAAGAATTTGTTAGGATGGCTGCCGGTGCTGGGGAGTGGCTTGAAGGGGGAGAATCAGGATGTCATCGAGGCTGCGTTCGATTATCATATCGAGAAAGGAGAAGAGGATTGGGGGCCAGAGAATGAGGAGAGTGGGGAGGAGGCGGATGATGAGGACGGTGCAGCAAAGCCAAGAAAAGGGAAGGAACACGACAAGGCTACAAAACAGATGAGTGGAAGCTGGGAGGAGCAAGCAGCCGCACAGCTGGCGAGGAAGTTGACACCAAAGCCAGAGGACCAGGATAAGCATGACGATCAACGTGGCGAGGGAGAGTCTTCAAGGCCAGTTCAGGAACCAGAACAGGGTGCAGAGCTCAGCAGCCCTGCTGCCACTCAATCATCTCTTGCGCCCAGTACGAGCTCACGCAGGGTGAAAGAGGCGATGCCTGGTAGTCGCAGCATGCAACTGCTTCGTCGAGGTCCTGAACCGCGCGGTCTTGGCTCGCTCAGCTCTCCTCTTGCGAAACTTTTCACTCGTGTGATCGATCCCAGCAATCTCAATGACGACAGTGCAACTCAACGAAGCTCATCGATACGTCTCGGAGATAGCCAATCCCGCTCACGCTCGATCTCACGCATCAGAGAATCGTCCACCCTTCGATCAGAGCAGTCGAGTCCGACTCGAAAGTCGCAACCTAGGCAAAGTACCAAACAGAAGGAGTCGGAAGGTCAGTCTGGGCTTGGACGTGGCTCGAGTGGTGATGTACTGAAACCAGTAGGTGATGACAGTTTGAGTGCGGAGCTGAGGGATGTTGCGAAGAGGGTTCAAGAGATGGAAGCGAGGGGTAAACGAATGGAAGACTTGCTGCTGCAATTGTTGGAGAGCAGTCATCACCATACCATGAGCAGGAGCTCATCTGGCAAGGTGCCTCACCAGGATGAGGCCAAGCAGTAGCTCTTCTGTATCCTGGATTCGCTCCTTTGACAGCCTCAAATACATGCATCCGCTATTGCAGACTGGCTTGAGATTTTCCAGATGCTGACGATGCTAACACTGTAAGGTCGATCCCTGTTTTAACGTGGCATTATATATACGCTATGATTGGACGGACAGACATCTAAGGCACTATGGCGGAGTGGTTATCGCGTGGCACTAGAATCGGTCGAATTCTAGAGTACTTCTACTCAACAATCAATGCCATTCCCTCTGGGAGCACAGGTTCAAATCCTGTTGGTGTCGATTTTTTGTCGCAATTTTTTCCCAATCATTTGCTTCGTCTCTTTTCGCTTCACACTGCAGCACTTACAACATGCTGTTACGTGGCTGTAACGATGGAAAAGACGGAAGACTGATGTGTTTGGTGGTCTGTCAAGTCTTACCAGGGAAGTGAGATGCGGTTAATTGCGGTGTAAATGGGTATACTGGTGGTACAAGATTGAGTGAGGGATGCAATTGCGCTAGGAGAAGGATGATGACGGCGTCACTGACGGCACATCTACACAGAACATCAACCCTTCTGTAGACCGAAGTACACGCTTCTGTCGATACCGTTCACAGAGGTTGAGGAGCTCCCTGAGTGTTGAGTGTATCCAACTGCGCCAAATGATCCGCCAGATCATCTAGCGGCGTCCTCTCCTGCTTCTCCTCCTCCTGGCCCGCCTTGGTCGGTTCCAGCGTACTTGTCACATCCTGCTTCGGCGCTGTTGTCGTTGATGTCGGCATCAACACCCCACTCGCGCCCTGCCACCCCGGGGCCATCCTTCTCAACATCTCCCTTTCCCTCTCCAGCTTCTCCCTTTGCCTTGCCTCGAGGTACTGCTTGTGCTTGGCGAGGAGCTCATCGATGGTGGAAGAAGAGGGAGTGTTGGGATCGAGAACGTAAGATTCGAGAGAGAAGGGATAGACAAAGTAGGCGGAAATGTCGGTGGGTAAGGGGTGGAGGTCAGGCGGAAACTTGGGTGGACGTGGGATGGAGACAGAGGGTGAAGAGATTAGAGGAACGCGAGAGGCGAGCGCGTAGAGAGGATTCGAAGAGGAGCTGCTTGAGCGTGGCTGGTCGGGGGAGGAGGTCGAGACGACGGCAGAGGAGGTCGACATGGTGGATATGAGGAGGTGGTTGATCACCACTGATTCGCACGAGGTTGCAGACTTGACTTTGCTAGCTGCACGACGTCGTGACTGGGCGATATTGTCTGTGCAGCGGTTCAATTCACCTTCAGTTCCGAGCCAGAAGCGTAATCGCAATTGAATGAGTGTATGAATTGAAGTGAAGTGATGGGTATAGAGGGTTGATGTCAAGCTTGTGGATGCGGACGTGATGGCAAAGTGGCACGGACCTCGCGAGCCCCAAACCTCCACCAAAGCCATCATGACAACATATGCTCCTTTCCTTTCAGTGTTTCGCTCGTTCGCGTAGCCTGCTCCTGCCAGAAATAAGTCACAGAGAATCGGGATTTTTGCGAAACTATAGAATTTGAGAATAAATCAGGGTGCTGAATCGGTGCTCTCCCCGTCTGTGCTGTGTTGTCGCAGGGGCGCGCGATCCGAGTCTTTCTGGAAAGCACGACAGCCATGATTTGGGCCCAATTTTAGAGATCGACCAGCATCTGCTCATTCTTCTCAATCACCGTTTCATCCCACCAACAATACACCAGCAACCCCGCACCTTTCATCGTTCTCACAGTGCATCAACACACGGAAAGACTGCACCATAACGAAGTGCAAAACCGTGCTGTAGAGAACACTACCGAAACGTATCGCCCCAATACTGGGGACGTGCACTGCAAATCGAAGGACGATCTACCTGCGCGCTGGCAATCATCATTCCAACAACCTCTACGCCTGCACTGGACGCTCAACGACCATGTTCGCGGTCGCGGGACCATCAAGGACAGGGATGGTGCCATCACTACCCACAGAAAGGCGTACGTGCCGACGAGCGAGCTCCTCAACCACATCGGTCGACTCTTCAACAATTCGAGCATTCTCATTCGACTATCATGACACAACATCCACAACAAGAAGCACGACTGCGTCCAAAAGACAGCCACGTCGCAGGCACATCTCGCGCTCAACATTAGCGCTCCTTCTTCTCACCCTCTTCTCATTCACCATGGCACCTATTGCGCTGGCCTCCGAGGGAGATCGTTCGCCGGAATACCGCATGTGCGTCTCCTCCTCCGTAGCCGACCTCTGCAAAGACCGCGTCGACGATGGCGTCATGTTTGCCCATCGTCTGCCGTTCATCCTCCGCCTCACTAGATGGTCGTGCGAAGACGACTGCAAGTACCACTGCACCCACCGTATTACCAACGAAGCTGTCGAGCGCGTTCACAAGATCAGGGAAGAAGCCACTGCTCAGGTCGATAGCGATGCTGCCGCCCAAACCCTCTCTGCAGCGACTAGGGTGGAGAGGATCAGCCACTTGGTCGACACAAAGTTGGCACAGCTGAGGCCGGTGCAGAAACAGATGGTGCAGTATCACGGAAAGTGGGTCTTTATTCGCTTTTTGGGCGCGCAAGAGCCATTATCGGTCTTGTTCAGCTTGCTCAACTTAAGAGTGCACTACAAGGCGCTCTTCATGATGAGGAAGCAGCTGCCGGATGCGTTCCCGCTCAAATTGGTCTACATTGTGCATACGTTGATAAGCATCAACGCTTGGTTGTGGTCGGCCGTCTTCCATACCAGGGACAAGCCGATTACGGAGAAGCTGGATTACTTTTCGGCAGGGTCGGTTATCATGTCGGGTTTCTTCTTCAGCGCATGTCGACTCTTCAGAATTGCCCCGGGGAGCGAGAGGTTCCTTCTCTTTAGGAGAGTATGCATGGGTGCGTTGGCATTGCATGTCCTCTACCTCAGTATTGGGAGGTTCGACTATGCGTACAACATGACGGCAAACGTGGTGGTGGGATTGATTCATACGGTTCTTTGGTTGACCTACTCGCTAAGGCCGACGACATTCCCCTCGAACCCGCTGGTGGATAGGACGGCTTACTCTCGCGCTGCTATGCGCGCTGCCAAACCCAGCCTCTCGGCCCTTTCGACACCGACTCCGCTCACAAACGGAGCTGCTACACCGCCAGTACCCGTCTCGACCAACATCGGCCCTCCCAGCTCGCACACCAAGCCGCGTCGTAGGCTGCAGCTCATTTTGGCTCTCATGTCCGCCTCTGTCCTGCTCGAGGTTCTTGATTTCCCTCCCGTGCTGCGCATCCTCGACGCTCACGCGCTCTGGCATCTCGCCACAGTGCCAATCACCAAAATGTGGTACGACTGGCTCGTCTCTGACGCCCAAGAATGCGTCTCTACAGGATGGTGGCTCTCCGATCGCCCATCCTCGGCGCAATCGGGCGAGCTCGAGTCGATGCTCGAACGGGTTGGCGAGAAGCTCAAGGGAAGAGCAGCGAGCTTGGCACAGAATATCGAGCTGAATGCGTTGACCAACAAGTTGAATGAGTTGGCGAATAAGGCAGGGTTCAGTGGGAGAGGGGTGGGAGAGAATGGGAATGGGGCGAGCCTATTAGGTGGTCAGCGGGGTGAGGGCGGGGAGGGGAATGCGGGGCTGGGGCTGGATATGAATGGTGCAGTGGGGGCGGCGAGTACGAGTGTTGGGAGAGGAGGCACGGCGGGCTTGACGGATAGGGATGCGTCAGGGCATAGTGGGGTGGGGACGGGGAAGGCCAAGGATTGGTAGGCTGAGACGCAGGGTGGAGCTGATTGTACTTGGTAGCGATGGAAATGCATTGTCGTGTTCCATGTTGAGAGGTCGTAGTGCTAGTGAATGAGGTTTCAAGGCTGTGATTGAGTCTTGTAGCAGCTTTCAGATCCACGGCATGTGCAGAAAGAAGTTGAGTGTTGGAGGTTCGGAACTCGGTTATGCGCGTTTCTTCTCAGCATCAAAAAATTCCACATCCTCGAAGCCGTTCTCCACAAGAAAAACCACCTTCTTGCACACCTTGTCTGAGATTGTCTTGAGACACGGCATCATCTCGTCAATATGGTCGATTCGGTAGCATCCACATCGGCGGCTGCGGGAGGTGGTAGCTCACGCAAGCGGATCCGCAAGCGCACGAGGAAATCCAAATCTTCCATGTCCAACAACGCCCGCGCTGACGGCGAAGACTCTTCTTCAGACGAAGACGAGGCGGCTGCGGCAGCTCCTCCTGCCAAAGTTGCCAGCACCAGCACCAGCACCGTGAAGCCTGCATCAACCCCCGCATCGGCAAGGAATGTAAGCTCGAGTGCGGGTATGGCGGCAGTGAACCCGCACAAACCATCCTTCATCACCCGCCCAACCACCTCGGGCGCACGAAAGTTTACAGTCTCGGTGGCCATTCCCGGGTCGATCGTTCTCAACGCCCAGAGTCCAGAACTCCAATCGCGACTAGCCGCGCACATCGCAAGAGCATGTGCGATCTTCAACGTTGACGAAATCGTCGTCTTCAACGAGGGAGACTTGAGGACGGAAACAAGCGATCCCTATCAACACAAGCACAACAATCGTCGACAGCAAAACTTCAACCGCCGCCCACCACCACAACACGAGCAAGACGAAGCTGAACCCGAAGAGGGAGGAGAAGAGGGGGAAGGGGAGAAGAGAGGGTTTGATCCGCATACGTTCCTAGCGAGGGTGCTGCAGTATTTGGAAACGCCCCAGTATTTGAGGAAAGCCTTGTTCCCGATGCACAGGGATTTGAGGTTGGCAGGGTTGATGCCACCGTTGGATTGTCCGCATCATTTGAGGTTTGAGGATGAGAGCGAGTATCGAGAGGGAGTCACACAGGATCCGCCGCATTGGGCGAGGAATAATAGAGGAGGAGGTGGGTATGGAGGGGAGAAGACGGTGTTTGTCAATATCGGGTTGAGGGATCCGATCGAGGCGGTGGTTCCCGGTGGGGCAAGTCTAGAAGCAGGAGTAAGGGTGACGATCAAGATGCCGATGAATCAGTACGATAAGGGCCAGATTGTCAGTCCGAGAGAACCGGTGGAGAAACTAGGTTGGTACTGGGGATATACCGTCCGCCTAGCCTCTTCTCTATCTTCGGTCCTCACGGATTGTCCCTTTTCGAGCGACGCCAGCGGCTACGACCTCGTCATTGGAACTTCTGAACGAGGGGTCTCGCTCACCGACCTCGCCCTCGCTACCACCTCCAACACGCCCGTAGCCCTTGCCTCGGGTGAAACAGTCCAGCCCCTGCCCCAAACCTTCAACCATGCTCTCATCGTGTTTGGCGGCTTGAGCGGGTTGGAATTGGCGGTGGAAGCGGACGAAGGTATCAAGCTGGATAGACATACCGCCAAGGATCTGTTTGATGCTTGGGTGAATGTGGTAGAGAATCAGGGATCCAGGACGGTCAGGACGGAAGAGGCCATCATGATTGCCTTGGCGAGGATGAAGCCCATCCTTGAGCATGTTGCCGTGTCGAAGTAGACGCTGCTCAATTCACAGCATCACACGCACATACCAGACATCAGCAAAAGATATGAACAAGCTTGATAGTACAATGGAGTAGTGAGCAGACGTCCTATACGTCTTCGGCATCGTCATGATCCCTAAATCTCGGATTCTTTTCTGTATGACCATACAGTTCCTGATCCTCATCATCGTCGTAACTCCTCTCTCTCTTTGTTCCCTTTTCTCGCCCAATCTGGTCCTCATCATCCCATCCTGCAACCCCTTTGGCTGCATCGTGACCTCTCGCATCGCCCTCCATCTCGCTATATAGATGCTCTGCACCTGTAGGAACCATACCTCCACCACCCATATCCATGCCCGCCGTCTCTTGGTACAGCTGTTCTCTCTCGGCCCTCCTCGCCGCCTCGGCCTCCATTCTCTTCCTCTCCTCCTCTTCACGTAGTCTGTTATGACCCCAGCCACCCCTGCCTGCGTCATACTCTTGTCGGTATTCGTCCCTCACCTGACCACCACTCCTACCCCTCCCATACTGTCTACCCTCTTTGTAGCCGGGGTCGAGATCACACCTGATCACCCTTTCGTCCACCTTCGTCCCTGAAACGTACCTCATACAATCCACAGCCTCGGCATGCGTGTAGAACTCGACAAAGGCAAATCCGCAGGGAGTTTTGGCATTGCGATCGAGTCCCATGATGATACGTTTGATCCCACCGCCAGAGGAAATGTTGGCGACTCGGGAAAACACTTCGTAGATCTGCTCTTCGGTGGTGTAGAACGAGAGATTGCCGAGGTAGAGTGTAGAAGTGGCACGCAGGGCTTGTTGCTGTTCGTGCTTGCTGGAGTGTGAGCGTGAGTCGCGGTCTGAGCTCGGGATGAGAAGAGGAGTGAGAGAGGTCAGTCAAAGAAAACGAGAGGATGTTGAGAGGGCGGGAAGGACTTACAGGAGGAAGGAGCGTCGAGCGGCTCCAAGATGTGCGACATGATTCGAAGCGTCCGCGGACCAAGACCGTGGTGCAAGCTGGTGGTGTTTGACGGTTGCTCGCTGTCGAGACCGATATGGTTTGGCGAATCAAGATGTGCAAGAGCGTAACAACCACCATCTAAAATCTCGAATTGGCTTGGTCCGCCCGCCCACTGCCATTTCCCGATTTCCGAGCCTTGAGTTCCAAAAAGTTAAGAAGAAAGCCTTTCTTCCTCCACAAACCCGCTCCTGCATCCTACCCCCCCACATCAAACAACCTCATCATGTCCGAGGCAACATCGCTCCCGCTCACGCCGCCGCTTGAAGCGCTGTACTGGACGCAATACTCCACCTGGTACCCTCTCTTCCGCAAGCACGCACCCAAGAGCACTGTCATTGACATCGACTCTGTCCAACCCGAACTGCTCGAATGGCTCGATTCGGATACGTTCGTACTGCCTGAGGGAAGCGGGCCTTCGACTTCCTACCATCGCGAATCTTCGTCGGACTCATCCTCCGCGCTGTCGCACGACGAAGAGGATGATGAAGAGGAGGACGAATCAGAGCCGGTCAAGTTGGAAAAGTTGGACGAAGCGATAAGGAAAGTGGTTGCAAAGTACGAGGGAGGACCAGTCTTCCCCAAACTCAATTGGAGCGCGCCGTTGGATGCCGGCTTCATGCTGCCGGGGAACAATCTGCAATGCTTGCATCCGGAAGATGTGTACATGCTACTCAAGAGCAGTGAATTCGTTGGGCGGGATCTTGAGCAGATCGCGCAAACCACTAGCCCCGCTGCCGATGTGCAAGACACCCAAGAGAGCGGCCTGGACATCACCACCACTTCTTCCACAGCGAGCAAAGGCGAGGATGCACAAAAGCTCAAAATCCGCCCACAACTCGTCCTCAAGAAATGGTTCCAACTCTCACGCTCCTACGAGTTCCGCTGCTTCGTCCGCGCCCACACCCTCCTCGCCATCACCCAACGCGACGTGACGTTCTACGACCACCTCCAATCCCCGCATCTGCAGTCCTCCATCCGCTCGGCCATCTACGACTTCTGGGACTCGATAATGCGCAACAAGGAAGGATGGGAGGTGCAAGATTATGTATTTGACGTGTACCTGACCAAAGACCTGGGCAGGGTTTGGTTGATCGATGTCAACGCTTGGTTGCCTCGAACCGATCCGTTGTTGTGGATGTTTGACGAATTGGAGGAGGTGCACAGGCGGGAGGTCGCCACCCGACAAACAGCGTCAAGGAGGAACGGGAAGATGGAGGAGTTGGAGGAGGGGGTGGTGAGGCTACACCTCGCAAAGACCGGCGAACAACAGGACAAGGAGCAAGAGGAATGGAGCGAAAGCGACATCCAACTGCGTGTACTTACCGATCGACGAATGCAATCTTCCGGCGGCACGGGTGCAACATACAGCTCCAATATGGTGCCCAAAGACCTCGTCGAGTTCGCAAAAACCAATTCGGCCAACAACCCGATCGGAGGCCAAGAAATGAGCCTAGATCAAATCGTCAAAAGATACAACGAACAGGTCGACTCGGAAGAATCGTAGCGATGAAACGCATACTTTGTATTATCACTTCATGTACTTGTACAATTCCAGATTATCTTTAATCCTGCATCCCATCTTCACCCTCGGTCTTTGTAGCTTTCTTCTTCTTACTCGCCCCCGCCCCCGCCGCCGCCGCTGCTGCTGCCTTCTTTCCTTTCGTTGGCGACTTCTTCTTCCCCGCTGCCTCTTCCGTCTCTTCTTCTCCAGCCGCATTCTCTTTCTCCGCTCGTTCCGCAACTCGGGCGAACCTGAGCTCGTCATCCACCACCTCATCCTCCTCACCGTTCGCGTGCGCTGCCCACCACTCCTGCACTTTGATCGCCAGCAGTCGGTCTACGTCCGGTACAGGTTGGTTGGAGAGATTTGTCCAACCAAACTTCTTGGCCGCCGCAAGTCTCGCACGGTTACGACGACCGAGGAGCCCACGGTACTGCTCGACGAGCGCTCCAATATGGTCTAGACTCTTCATAAGCACTACCGCTTCCGACCTTGGACCGGCACGACCGTCGATCTTCTCCCCATCAATCTCAATCCCACCCCCTTCCTCTCCCTTCTTGTTTGCTGCTGTGCCTTTCTTCTTCTTTGAGGGCGATTTGGATCCTTTCTTGTCTTCATCATCGCTGCCCGCGTCAGACTCGCTCTCCTCTCCCCCCTTCCCACCTTTGGAGCTCGCTTCTCGCTCCAACGCCTCCCGCAGACTGGGCACGATGTCGCACAGTAGCTCGTATCCTTTGCGGATGTTTGCCCTCCTCTTCTGCTCGGACGCGATATGGTTCGCCTTCTTCTCCTCCGTCGTCAACAACGTATGTTCCTTCTTCTTCTCCCTCTCTGCCTCCTCCGCTTCCTTCTTCATCTCCTCCTCCGTCAACTCCGGCTTGATCTCGAGCCCAGTACGTGCGTCGATGAGGCCGTCTTTGACATGTTGTGCTTTCAGCATCTCAAGATGAGGCTGGGTCTTCTTCTCGAGCCGAGTGGGGATAAAGTAAGGATGGAGGTGGGAAGGGAGCATACGAGGGGCGGAGTCGAGGTCCAAGTCGAGATTGGCTAGGTCGGCGAGGGCGCGAATGACTGCGCCCGAAGGGCCGGTGTGGAGCGACGAGGATTGAGTCGGAGCTGTCTTTGGGGCGCCGGATGAGGTTCGCTTGAGATTTGTCGAGGTTGAAGGTGAATCCGAAGCGAGATTTTTAGCAGTGGGAGTGCGAGAAGAACGATTATTCTTCGGCGTACTATTCCCATTCGCTCCCTCATCTCCTGCCGTATGAAGCGACGAAGCGGCACCCAATCCTGCATCGCCATTCAACATGGCCAATGCTTGCGCTGAGAATCCCATCCCCCCCATTCCTACTCCAGCTCCATGCTGCTGCTGCTGTTGCGGTTGTGGATGATGTTGATGCTGCGACTGATGTTGCATACTTCCAAAATTATGACTGCTCGGGAACTGCGCACCCAACATTGCCAGCCCTGCATGGTTCTCCTCTCCTCCCGCGCCGGGACCGCCAGGGTAGAAAGGCGGCCTTGCGTGTTGCGCCGCGACCTGCGCCAATGCGTTCGGATTCTGATGCGAAGGATGCAACAGCAAATTCGCATATGGATTCTGTCCATTGAGCATGACCTCGCTTGCTCTCCTATGATGGTCCGCATACCCCGCGTGCGGATGTCCGGGCGGGTATTGTTGCTGGCCTCTACTCGCTTGCGCCTCGAGGAACGAAAGCTGCTCCATCTGCCACGCCTTGTTCTTCCCGTATCCCGCCGCCATCGCGCTTGGGGAGAGAGGCATCGTCGAAGGACCTGAGAAACTCGCATGTCTCCCCGCCGGGTGCGCATACGCATGATCGTTCTGCAAATGACTCAAGTACGAAGAAGCTGAGAGGTTACTCGGGCCTGCGGGGGGAGTAGCGCCGGAAGGATGCCGACCGTAAAGGTTGAAGCTGTTGAGTCGATGTGCTGCAGAGTAGTCTTGTGAGCCTGGAGAGTTGGTGCTGTACGGCAAGGCATGCTGGCCGGAGAGGGAGCGTGAGCGCATGTCGAGGTTGGCGGCTGCCTCCGGGAGAGATAGGTTAGGATTGGTTGCCATCATTTCATCTGTCCCTGAGGTTGCGGAGGCGACACTCGGTGGGAGAAGAGAAGGGACTTTGAAGCCCGGTGCACCGATGGTGAAAGGATCGAAGGATTCAGCGGAGGAAAGAGAGTCAGTGATGAATTTGGACTCTTCCGAGCTGAACAAAGAGTTAGAGTCGTTGGGCGCGGAGGTGGAGGAGGAGGATGGGTCGGCAAAGCCTCGATTGCTGGAATAGCCGTTAGCGGTCGGAGTAAGCGAGGCTGATGAGCCGGAATCGGACGACGCCGAGGGCGGATGGGGTATCGCAAACGACATCTTTGGGAGCTATGTTCGCGCGCTTGGCTCGTGAGCCAGCCTCGGCCACGAAAAAAATGGATGGCGTGCGATCTGTGTCGCTCAGTGGGGTCGAAAGGTCGTCACCAGTTGGCCGCCGGATGGACAAGGGCGATGTTGTTTGCGTGTATCCGACAAGCGGGTGATCCTGCGAGTGACGAGATCACTGAAGTGTCATATGAGCGCTGAACAGAGCGAGTCGATGAGTCCTACGTCTTCGAGATGCTTCGGCTGAGTTTGCCGATCGAAAAGCCCGCGTGGTATTGAGGATGCCAACCTGTAGGCTTGATCGTAAGCGCCAATTTCGAGCGTAATATCGCACTGACCTGTTCAAGGAATACAAGTAGTTTGATACGAGGGCCGTGTTGCGAGTGAATGATGGAAGCGAGAGCGCTGAAGCAAGCTCGTTGCAGCATGTGGACTTGAACTAGATTGATACCCTTGCGAGGAGGTGGCTAAGGTACCGAGGAGGAGGCGAAATGTGGGGTTTCGGATCCGCTTTCAGAGCAACTTTTCGCTTTTCACACGCCGCTTTTGGATTTTTGGATTTCGGCTGTTTGGAAATTTCATTTTCCAAAAAGCAGCAGCACTTCAGCGGCTACTGCATCGAGTCTAACAAATCGGCGGCGGCAATGTGTGTTTCATGCATGTGCCTGCAGAGCTACTGTCCTAAGCCCTACTCACTCATACAGCAGCGCCATCAGAGCACTTCCACACACTTCAATCATGATATTGGTATGAATGATGTGGACGATTGCAATAGAGGTATGAGGAGAGCAATGAATGCATAGAAGCTTGAAATTTTGCTTTCATACCTGGCCGCTTTCGTCAGTGGTTGGGCTTCCCACCAATCCAACATCAGCTTCTCTCATTTTGCCAGCTAGCCGCTCTTCCTGGCTTCTGTACTGACTGTGTGATCTAGCTCTTCCAGGATACGGCATTCCTGTTCCAGCCTGCTGCACTGTTTGTGCATTGTCTTCCGCATCTTCCTCCTTCAACCGCCCAGCGTCAGTCGCGATCGAAATCTTTGGCAACGCACGCAATCGCGGCGCTGCCGATCCACCCTCGGTCGCTACGGGTGTCAGTGCTGGCGATGCGTCCAACTGCGTCGCTTGTTGCGGTGCAGCCATTTGTCTTGGCCCACCTGTCACAGCAGATAAAGCAGCTGCTGCAACAGGCGCAGAGCGAACACTTGGGATCCTGCCCAACGTTCCACTTGATGCCGTTGCTTGTGTTGGCGTCTGCTGCTGCTGATTAGCGATCGACGATGGCAGGTAGCTCCATCCATACACATCCGCCACAAACTTGGCAATATCCGGCTGAGGCTGTCTCGTCTCTGACTTCTTGATGAAAGGATGGCTGATCATCTTGTTCGGTCCTGGCCTCTTGGTCGGCTCCTTCTCCAGACACCTTTCGATGAAGTCACGTAATGCTCTAGACCACTTAACACCTGCTTTCTCGTCATCTTGTAACTCGGGAACCTTCATGTTGACCACGTAGGACAGCAGATCGATCGGTCCAAGTGGCGGCTCACCCTCAGCTGGGAAGGGGAAGCGATTGCTTGCCACCTCTAGAATCGTCAATCCCAGCGACCAGACATCCGAAGTAATTGTATATGCAAGGCCACGAATACGCTCTGGTGCCATGTAGTAGCTCGTGCCTGTGAATGTGCCGGCAACGGAGTTGATCAGCTCGCCCGAAACACCGAAATCGCAGAGCTTGATCTGGCCTTCGCGTGTGACAACAATGTTGCTTGGCTTGATGTCTCTGTGGATGATCTTGCGCTCGTGCAGGTAGCTCAGACCCTTGAGCACGCACTCAGCGACCTTGCCCAATACCTTCTCGCCCGTGCGCCCGTTCCTGCTCTTGACTTTCTTGTAGATAGCATCGAGCGACCCGGCCTCTGCGTACTCCATGCAGATAGCAATCGAAGTATCCTGGTCTTCCAAGAATGCACCATAGTAGCGCACGATATAGTCAGAATGACAAGAGCGATTGAAGGCGAGCTCTCGCAGAATCTGTCGGTGAATCGCCGGATTCGGAGAAGTGGAGATGGTCTTCTTGGCCATGATGAGGCCTGTTGGACGATGACGCACTTTGTGCACTTCACCGCTTGCACCTTCGCCGAGCCGAGAAAGAATCTCAAAGTTGCCGGCGAGAACAAGATCATCGTCATGTCCACTTGCCGTGGCTCGATTAGAGGCAGCCGAGGCGCTCGAGTCGGTTCGTGAGCGTGTCTGCAGCCCTGCCGAGCCTTCTGCCCCGTCTGCGTGGTTTCCACTGTTGCTGCCACCTGCCGAATCGTTGGTCATCCAGTAGCCATTCGACGAGTTCTTGCCGCCTGTGACTGGGATTCGGAGTCCGTTGGCATCGAGACGTTCGCCCTCCGAGTCGTTCATCGACATGCCGCCAATCGCGCGACGAAGATCGTCTGTGATAGCGGTGTGCATCTGCGCATTGGTGAGGTGTGGCACTGTGTCAGGATAGATTGTTGAGGCAGTCGAAGAGTAGATGCCGGGATGACCTTCATCGTAACCTTCATCTTGATATGCATGGCCACCGAGTGATAACGATGATGAGGAAGTCTGTGGAATGATTAGCGATGGCTGAGGTCGCTGGGGTGGTTGTCCGGGTTGCTGAAGGGCGAGACGTGAGCCTGACGGGTCGAAGGGGGCATCTTCGCGCTGCACAGTACCTCCCGGTGCCGAAGACGACGAAGAGGGTCGGGCAGGGATGGTGAGCTTTGGCATGCCCGGCTTGCGAGGCTTCTTGGGCGGAATGACGCTCATGATCGCAATTGAGTTGACTGGCGATGGTAAGATCTGTCGTTAAGCGATTCGTCCATGAAGAGCCATGTCATGCGAAGTTACGAGACAATGTACTCGGTTGATGAAGCTCGAGCTGGCATGCAGAATGTAGGCGCCAGTGGTGATGCTGGTAGCTCTCTTTCGAGGAGCTGAGGCTTTGGTGCCAAGACGGTGTCCGAGAGTCTACCAGAGACGACTCGAACGACAAGGGGGACCAAAGTGGGTGTAATGGTGGGGTCGACAGCTAGTCAAGACTCCCTCACTTATTGTCAAAAGAAGCTCCGAACGCTCAGACATGCACGCTTCTCGCAAAAGCCCCGTTCCAACACGCTTAGCTCGGCTGCTCGGCTGCTTTCTCCCCAATTTTTTTTGTCAAGTGTGAGATCGGCATTAAATGCGGAATCTGAAACTGATAATTTGGCGTCGATGAGAGAGGGTCTAAGCGTCACTCACACTCTGTGACTGCAACATCGGCAGCAGTGTCGGAGTATGTTGCTCTTTCTCACTCCACTTAAGGCTATCCCATCGGCCCGTATCCGCATTTGCAGCCATCATCTTCACCTCATCCCCCATTATTCTTCTGTTACGAAGCTTCACAGCATCCGCTTTTCACGCCACGAAACCATCGTCGGGCCATCCGCTACCTGCTCATCCATCCCTCGGATCAACCGGCACGCTAAAGCAAGGCGACTACAGCACTACAGCCTCATAGTGTGCAAATCCGCATCGACCGTTGGTCAGCAAACCACAACAAGCTAAGAATCCAGGCCGGCAGCTTGAGCAGCGTCTTTGCCCATCATGAACATCATCGACAGCCTCTTCGGCCGTGCCAAATCACCGGCAGAACGACTCCGTCAACACCAACGCACCCTCCAAAAAGCACAGCGTGAACTCGATCGCGAACGAACCAAACTCGAACAACAAGAGAAGAAGCTCACTCAAGACATCAAGAAGAGCGCCCGTGCGGGTCAGATGCCAGCATGCAAGGTAATGGCGAAAGATCTTGTCAGAACACGTAGACACATCCACAAGTTTTATCAGATGAAGACGCAGTTGCAGGCGGTCTCGTTACGGATCCAGACGTTGAGGAGTAATCAGCAGATGGCCGAGGCGATGAAGGGCGCCACTCGCGTAAGTACATGCTTGTCGCTACATCGCGGTGAATTTCAGCTGGGAACGAAAGACTGACTGCTTAGTTTCCCTTTTGACGGTATGGCGATCAGGCCATGGGAACGATGAACAGGAGCATGAACTTGCCTCAGATCCAACGCATTATGCGTGACTTTGAACGCGAAAGTGCAACGATGGATATGAAGGATGAGATGATGGGCGAGGCCGTTGATGAGGCTATGGATGACGAAGACGAAGGTGTGGGTGAGGAGGAGGAGTCGGACAACATCCTCAAGGAGGTGCTGGACGAGATTGGAGTGTCAGTCGGACAGCAGCTTGGAGAAGCGCCAACAGCAGCGTTATCGGCACCTCAGGCCGCACCGCAACAGCGCGTTGCCATTGGAGAGGGTGCTGGTGCAGGATTCGGTGGAGGCGCTTCCAAGGATGAGGATGCTCTGCAGGCTCGACTCGATAATTTGCGCAGAGATTGAGCTTTACACTAGCTAGGAAGGCCCTGCGACGGGACGGAGGACTCTAAGCTCGCCCGTATATTGACACGCAGCGGCCTCGACAATCATCCCTTGCTCGAATACTGTACTAGATATGTTTCATTTGTTACGGTACTTTTCAATACCTTTTTCTCCGAGGTTGATTCTTCTAATGATCGATGCCTCACGCCGCACTTTGCGGATTCCTTTGCAGTCGACGCTTCTGTGACATGACCAAGTATAGCGGGGAGCAGTGTTCTTAGTGGAACAAACGTGTGCTGTTGAGAAGAGTCACCCTCGGAGATGCTATGTCAACGAGGTGAAATCATGAAAGGAGGAAACGAGGCCAACAAAATCGCGACTTCACGCAAGAGGTGGAGTAAAGTGTTGGTTTAGACGTGCGTCTCGTTCGCCACGTTGCATTCCCCGCGTTCTTCCTGCACACACACCACACCTACATCGTCGGCTCTGCGTTTTTCACCTCGTCCGCCTTGACGCCGGCGGGTACGACGACTAGTGATCCGACTGACAGTATTACATACATTCCATGAAATAGCGACACTCTTAGCATCGTACGTAAGCGGCTCGTTCGGCTCCGCAATACCTGCATGGTCGCGCACGAGACTCTTCCCTTGCGTCCCTTACCCCATGGATCTGCACCCTCCCCATTTGCTCCATCTACACACCTTGATGACGACGATACCGACGCTATTCTCGCCTCCATGACTACACCAAACTCCCCACGGCGGCCCGCCGTACCTCCGTCTATGCCTCCCTCCTCACCGAAGCGGACGTCGTACAGGCTAAACACCGCATTTTTCCTCTTCGGCTTGCTCAACAACTCGCTCTACGTCGTCATCCTCACCGCTGCACTCGAACTTCTCCCCTCAGGTGTGCCGACAGGCCTGGTTAGCTTCGCGAACATCTTCCCCGCACTGATTGCGAAGGCGGTATGGCCGTACATGCTCAAAGGTACTGTGAGGTACACGAAAAGGGTCTGGTCATGTGCGGGACTAAGTTTCTTCGGGATGTTGTTGGTCAGCTTCTTCCCAGGTCTGGCGATGAGGCTGCTGGGAATCTCGTTGGCGAGCTTCTCGTCGGGGTTGGGGGAGCTGACATTCTTGCAATTAAGTACGAGGTATGCACTCAAGGAAAAGAAGACAGGGTTGATGGGAGGGACGAACTATGCGGGGGATGCGGTGGGTTGGTTCGCGAGCGGGACGGGAGCTGCAGGGCTGGTGGGTGCGATGGCATGGTGGATCGTAAGACCGTTGGGTGTGAAGGCGGGGATGGCGATACTGAGCGTCTTGCCGGGATTCATGGTGTTGGCGTATGTAGCGGTGCTGCCGTCCGTAGAGGCGCTGCTGCATGGAGAAGGAGCGGGTACAGGCGCGGCAGAGTACGCCCCGCTTTCGACAGACGTCCAGGACGCGGACGAGACAGTAGAGGATGAGCAAGAAGAAGAAAGGCAAGAGTCCAACGCAACGCAGATGGAGGTCGGCATCAAAGTGCGCCTCACTTTCGCGGAAAAGATGGCCCTCCTCCGTCCTATGCTTCTCCCCTACATCCTTCCCCTTGTCACGGTATATTTTGCCGAGTACACCATCAATCAAGGTGTCGCCCCGACTCTCATCTATCCTCTTCCGACATCCTCTTCCCATCCTCTGCTGGCACACATAATCAAGAAGCTCACCGACTACTATCCAATCTACCAACTGGTCTATCAAACCTTCGTCTTCCTCTCCCGCTCGTCGATTTCGATCTTCAACCTCCCCGCGATCCCACGCAACCTTCTCTGGCTCCCAGCGGTGCTCCAGACGGGCTTGCTGTTGCTGCTGACCAGCGAGAGTTTGTATGCGTGGTTCAGGGCGAGTATCGCTAGTCCTTTGGTCATCGTACTAATCTGTATAGAGGGATTAGCGGGAGGTGCGGCGTATGTTAGTGTCTTCTATAGCATTGGGGTGGATGAACAGCACGGCGAGCGAGGGGCGGTAGCACTTCCCAATGGAGAGCAGGGGGAGGAGGGAGGCCACGCGTACAGCATGGCCAAGAAGGCTCAAGAGCACGAGTTCAGGATTGGATGTGTGGGCTTTGGGGACAGTTTGGGGATTCTAGCAGCGAGTATCATCAGTATGCCGTTACAGGTGGGACTCTGCAATTCGCAGGTGAGGTCCGGAAGGGATCTATGTAAGCAGACATAGACTCAAATGCATAGAAGCAATGGTAAGGATACTCTCCTCGTTTTTGCAAGTCTGTGTAGTCTGCCAGTGCTGAGACAACGACCTGTGATATGTTTTATGGAGTGAAAGGTAGTATCAATGACAATGGAGAATGTATGCAATTCATTATGACATATGTATCGTCGGGCCCTATAGCTCAGCGGTAGAGCGTCGGCTTCCAGTCGCTCTATTATTGGAAATTTCCGAAGGTCATCCGTTCAAATCGGGTTGGGGTCATCGATTTTTTTTTCTGTGTTTCCCCCATCCGTTCAGAGTTGACGTTACTGGTACGTTACTTTTTGGTATATGAGGTACATCAGTCGGAATACACAGTGACGGATGATAGCAAGGCAGGCAGACGAACACCAAATACATCGCGAAAGTGAAGAAATACTAAATTGCTGATACTTGCCATGCCATTAGATGATGCAAATGATGTCGACGTAGAGTCGTGATTGGCGATTGCGATACGATACCATACAAATACGTGCTGAAAGCTTAAGCGAATTGACTCTTGCGCATAAGATTGCGACGGACTCTCCTCTTGTCCGCACCCAGCTGCATTGGTGCTGTGCCATTGCCTGCAGGTTGCGCTCTCTTTCCCTTCCCTGCGCGAATAGGGGCATTGGCCGCATGGGGCCATTCGAGGTAAGGGACCTGGTTCCTGGGCATACCGGCTAGGAGCGGTTGAGCCGGGAGAGCGGCTTCGACTTCGGAACTGGACGACTCGGAAATTGGCTGCGACTGTGCAGAAGCAGGCGGGACGTCAAGGCGGCTCTCACGGGCTTCCTTGATGGCTTCAAAGTCGAGCGAGGCCCAAACGGGGAGGTCAAGAGCGCCTTTGACGAGGCCGATAGCTTTGTCAGAGAAGGCCTTGCGGAGGAAGGCGGGGTCGAGAGGGGTAAGTAGATGGATCTGACCTGCGGCAGGATCGATGGAACGTACGATTCCGAGGCCGAGGCAATGCGAGGAGGCGCCATGCTCTGCAGCGTGTGCGGCACGGTCGAAGGCTGTTTTCCAAGGGTTCGCGGCCTGCTCTGCCACGGTATCGTCTTCGGCGTCAAGATCGGAAACAACAATGGCTACGATGGACGAGTTGAGAGCCATGAGCTTGAAGCTATCAGTGACAGAAGAGCCGAGAGCAAGCACTCGGATACCAGCTTTGAGACCCTCGCGGACATCCAAACACATCGGTCGTCGATGAACCAAAGGCTCACCAAAATCCCATGTCCCTTGCGTGGCTGTCGTGTCACCTTGGCCAGCGGGAGCAAGCTGTTGAGCATAGAGGTAGCTCATGACGTTGAGGAGTCGCGTTTCGGCGGGTGCGAGCTTGGCGCCAACGTCAGTGATGTAGCGAGGAGGCGTGGAGCCTCCATCGCCTGTTCCCTTGTGATCGTCTGCGTCAGTCGATGCACCGTTTGCCAGAATCGACTTCTGACTGTTGTCGCGCTGCCCGAAAGTGCCCTGAACAAACTCGAGCTGCGATACACTCTCCAGTGTGAAAATTTCGGGACCTGACGCCAGGATGGCTCCATTCATATCGAGCCAGGGCAAACCACGAGTGGGAGGCTGAACAGGCTCTGGTGATCCTCGAGGGATCACATCAAAAACATGAGTGGGTCGCAGCATCGGCTCAAGTCGAGCAGCAAGGTCGGCGCCGAGACCCTTGATCCAGCCCTGAGTGTTGATGACGAGTGGCATACGTCGCTGGATGCCGGAAGCACCATCGACCTGGCCGGGCTGAATCTCTGTGCGGAAGTACTCGATCAGGTCGTACACAGCGGCGACATAGCTCTCAGGATCATCTCGCGGCGAGATATCGCCGATGAAATGAGCGCGAGCAGGGACGCGGGGCTGACACCATCCAGGACCAAGCTTGACACAAGTGATTGTGGGCTCGGTACCTTCGCTGGTCTCCGCCATGGGCTGATTTCCATCATCCTCTCCATCCTTGCTGTGGCGAGCTGGCGTAGGGACAGCGTCGCCAAGACCAAAGATGTGCAATGACACCATGCCGGGCGGTCCAAAGTCGCTTTGACCAAGATCGAGCTCGAGGTAGGCAACTTTGCCGCCAACAGTGCGACCGAGCGAGAGCAATCGTTCGAGAGCCATGCGGCTCAAGGTACTCTTGCCCACCTTCCTGTTGCCACGGATGAGAGCGACAACTGACTCCTCCTGCGGATGGTGTGCAGCCGAAAGCGCAGAGAGCGAGAGACGATCGAGAGCCTTCTGCCACTTGTGTGGAATGTAGGTGGCGCTGAGGCCTGCGGTGGCGTAGGTGCCATTGGCCGCGAGGTTCTTCTGCTTCTGCGCCAGCTCGTCCAGAGCCGGAGCGATGAGCACCTTGATGGTAGAGAGTTGGTGGATGTTCTTTAGTTCTAGGCTAGGAGGCAGCGAGAACGGCGTAGCAAGACCACCAATGGGGCAGACTTGACCGAGAGCTGTGATGGGCGAGGAGAGGGGCGTCACCTTGACGATGGTGTCGAAGTCCTGAGCCAACAAGGCGGCTACGTCTGTATCTCCGGTTTCCATGCTGGCTGACATTGTAGCCTTGCTGTCTTCGTGACCCGGGAACTTGAGTGCAGATACTGACTTGAGGACTGGCAGAGCGTTGCAGATGGGAGCGTAGATATCGGCAGACTGAAGTCCATCGGCAGATGCTGAGATGACGGCACCACCGATCTGAGCGCATCCACGCAGTACTTGAACATTGCCAATACCGAGGAAGACGAGGGTTTCGTCGCAACGCAATCCAAAGAAGAGAGCTTCCCTAGCTCGCCTCCGCTTATTTTCTTTGACAGCCATGTTCGACTCTGGTCCCCCGAGGACACATTCGAAATGTGAATATGGAACAGCGTCCAAGAGGGCCTCTCGAGTGAGAACGGGCGCCGGCTCTTCGACATCTTCGATATCCACCTCATCGGTGTCGTGGCTGTCTGTCTGCGCAGCGGCTGCTTGTGCCTGTGTCTGCTTGCGACCCTTCTCTTTGCCATTCTGCTTGGCCTTGGCAGTCTTCCTGAGACTAGCTCTGCGGGTTGGAACGCTGGGTACGATTTGCTCTTCCTCAGCCTCTTCTTGTTCATCCTGATCTTCCTCTTCGGACGAGTCGCCAGCCTCACCCTCAGATCCGGAAGCCTCGGCTGGCTCCTCAACAGGAGCTACGTTCTCTTCAGAGTCGTCATCATCGTCACCGAATGCGAGGAAGCCAGTCTCCTCGTCTTCTACAGGCATGCCTGAGGACGAAATCCCGCTTAAGGCCTTTGCCTTTTTCTTCTTGCTCTTCTCCTCACCTGCAAAATAGCGCATTGCAGCCTTCTTCCTCTTGTCGTCGGGAGTCTGCATCCATGACTGTCGCTTGGCTGGACCTGAGTCCTCGCTGCTTTCCGTTACAGCTTTGGACTTTGCTGCGGGTCTGCTTCTCTTTGGCTTTTCCGATGCAGGTTCTTTGGCTGGCGATTTCTTGGCTGGCGTTTTCCTAGGAGTCGGCTTTCCCGAAGGGGTGGATTTGACTGGAGTGCGTTTTGCGGGAGTCGATTTGGCTGTTCCCGCAGACGACTCAGCCTCTACAATGGAACTCCTGCGACCTTTGGTTGGCGTTTGAGTCTTGGCAGCACGGCCGCGCTTCTTTGGCGGTGGCTGCTCAGCTTCGGATTCTTCGACATCAGAATCATCGCCTCGCTTGCCTCCTGCAAGGCCATATTGGTCAATGATATCTTGGAGCCCTTTGACGAAATCAGAATCCTCGTCATCGGAAGTCTGAGCGCGCGACGACTTGCGCTTTTTGCTGGATGAAGCGAGAGTTGAGGAAGACGATGCTGGGACGGTTGCACCACGGCGGCCTGGGGTGGTTTGCGAGGCTTTCGCAGATTTTGGCGTTGACTGGAACTGAACAGTGCCAGGTCTCGCGCCGCTGACACTAGAGCTTCGCCTGGGCCTGGAAGCTGCGATGGAGTCGGGACTTTTCATTGTGGTCGATGATCGACGTGTTCGTTTCGAAGATGAAGATGGCTCGGTGGCCACGCTGGAGTGCTTGCTGGCAGATTGAGACGCAGTGGGAATGGGCACCACAACCTGCAAGTCCATTGCCTCTTTGTCACCTGACGGAGGCTCGTGTCTGCTCGAAGAAGCCCTTCGTGCGGATCGAGAACTCGATGCGGACGACCTGGCAGCTGCAGCCTGCGCTTCCGCCTGCTGGCGAGCCTTTCGAGCAGCGACGGCGCTGACGGGAGCGCCTGCAGCTCTTCTTGACGGCGCCATCTTGGCTGCTTTGTTGCTCGAAGCTGATCAAGCCACAAAGTATTTCGAGCAGTGCTTGCGGTCGGGAGGCAAGACGAACGTGAAGGATGAGAGCCGAGAAGGGAGAAGGAAGAAGCCAAAGATGATGAGGATGATGACGCTTGCTTCGTCAACCACGAATTTGAGACTGCGCCCTAACCTGCGCCCTTCAGCCAAAGCTCTGCAAGAAGAAGCTCAAAGGGGTCCAATTTTTGGCTGCGAAATGCGCATTTCTTCTCAAAAAATCGACCAAAAAAATCAGAGTGGAGAGAAAGTCGGCATCACGTGTGGACATCTCTCTCTGTGTCTTCTGATGAGCACCGACTTCTGTGTCACCTCTTCTCCACCATCACTTTCTTTAACAGTCCCATTGCAGCATTGGCTGGCAACTAACACGATGCCACCCAAACAACAAGTGAAAGGTGGTGCAAAGACCGGCAATGCTGCGTCGTCCAAGGCCAAATCTCAGCAGAACAAAGAGGAAGACCTCCAGCGAGAGCCATTGCAAGCTGTTGTTTTGGCCGATGCTTTCTCTAAACGTCTCGACCCTCTCACCACCGACAAGCCACCATGCCTTCTTCCGCTATGCAACGTGCCATTGCTCGACTGGACACTCGAGAACCTTGCCCTAGCCGAAGTCGAGGAGATCTTCATCCTAGCTAGCCGTCACTCGGACCAGATCAAGAAGCACCTTTCTAACTCAACCGCTCGATACTCTCTCCCCAAGTACACCGTCATCGCTACGCCAGATGCACAGTCGCTCGGAGACGTCATGCGTGAGCTTGACAGCAAGCAGATCATTCGCTCCGACTTTGTTCTGATTCACGCCGATTCGGTTGCCAGCATGGACATTGCCAGCATCGTCGACGCACACAAGCGTCGCAGGAAGAAGGACAAGGACGCCATCATGACTATCTGCACCATGCCCGTCGGCAAACGCAGCAGAATACGTACACCAGGCAACCTCTCGCTCTTCTTTGTTGAGCCCCACACTTCTCAGCTCGTCCACTATGCGCCCGTGCGTGCTGCACCAAGGCTCAAGACTACGAGCCTTCCTCTCGAGGTGTTCGACGAAGACGCTGCCGCAACAACCAGCAGCCTTTCTCGCGGCGCTGAAATTGATATCCGAAATGACCTTGTCGACTGTGGTATCGACATCTGCTCTGCCGATGTGCCTCCTCTCTTCTCTGAGAACTTCGATTATCAGACCCTGCGTCATGATTTCGTCCTTGGTATCTTGACCTCCGATCTGCTTGACAGCAAGATCTTTGTTCACGTCGCACCAACAGGACCTCCTGCCTCCACCGTCCAGATCGCAAGCTCCTCCTTCCCAGAGACCGTCGGCACTTCGACATATGGACGCGGTTACGCCGCTCGTGTCAAGTCTCCGGCCGACTACGACGCTATCACGAAAGATGTCATCGGCCAATGGACCTACCCGCTCGGCCCTGCTGGCTACCTGCCAGGTGGTCAACGATATAGCCCTCGATCTGGTCTCCGCTTCCTCGGTGACAACGTCGTGCTCAGCCGTACCTGCCAGCTTGGCACTCGCACTCTCATCGGTAGTGCGTCCCAGATCGGTGAAAAGGCTTCGCTTCAACAGTCGGTTCTCGGGTCTTCAGTCAAGATTGGCAGCCGCACCAGCATTTCTGGCTCCTACATCTGGGCCAACACTGTAGTTGGAGCTGGGTGCACTATCGAGCGCAGCATCATCGGTGAGAATGTTCAGATCCTGGACGGCGTCAAGATCAACAAGGGCTGCATCATCGCCGATGGGTGCATTGTCGGTCCCAAAGTGGAGCTCGCCGCATACAGCAGAATCGGTAACCAGAAATACAGGTCCGAGTTCGACTTTGACAGCGACAGCGAAGACGAGGGTGTAACGGCTGCGCAGTCGTCCGGGAAGGACGCCTATTCGAACGAGCTTGGTGCTAAAGGTGTTGGCTTCCTCTGGCCAGCGTTGGGTGAGAGGCCAAGTAAGGACGAAGAGATGGACTCGGAAGCATCCGAGGATGAAGACGACGAAGTTGACGAGATTGAGCGCATGGCCAACTTGCGACTCATGCGACTGGGTGCCGACATGGAAGACATGCAGCTGTCTGATTCACTCTCGGATATCTCGTCGGTCGGAGGCGGACATGGCTCGGATGACGAGGATGACGAGGATGGTTCTGAGGCGGATACAGACGATTCAATGTCTGACGATGACGATGAAGATCTCGGAAGCTCGATGATGCTCTCCATCGGTGATGGTGAAACCAATGTCGAGAAGCAGGCTGCCGTAAAGCGTCTGAACGAGTTCCGCACCGAAGCCACTGCATCATTAGAGCGTGCCTTCGAGGAAAATCACACAGTCGACGACGCGGCTATCGAGCTCAAGACACTCCGCATGGCCTCCAACGTGCCTCTCAAGGAAGTGCGCAAGACCGTCATCGGCTTCATCCTCACCAAGTGCGAACCTGATCAGCCCAAGGAAATGCTCAAGGTGCTCGACAAATGGTGTCCACTTATCTCGGTTGTTGCTGTCGACGACCAGATCGAGGCGCTTGCTACCGTGCAAAACTTCTGTGCGACGCATGCAAAGTACTACAAGATCTTCATCCCACTGCTCAAGAAGTTTTACAACGACGACATTATCTCGGAAGAAAACATTGTTGGATGGTGGAAGAGCCCGCTCAGTCGCAAGACTGAGGAAGAGATCGGCGGTGAGAAGAACTTGCAACTCAGGAAGGCTGCGGAGGAGGTCATTCGATACATTCTCGAGAGCCAGGAGAGCTCGGACGACGACGATGACGATGATGATGATCAAGACTCAGAGTAGTGTACACAATCTCAGTCGTAACCATGTAGTCACACAAGCAGTTTGTGCTGTTTGAAGATGAATGTGTGCAACGAAGATGTCCAGGCGATAGGGGTGAACGTGACTACCTGCCTCCAATGGAGCCGAAGCAGGAAGCGCCATACTTCAATGGTTCTGACTCAGCCTTCTCCTCTTCCGCTCTGTCTACACCCTCTGCTCTACGTTGTACAGACTCATGTCATGACGGCATCTGTAACAGGAGGGTGAGGCCGAAACTCGCAGGGACATCTCCTTCACCATGTCCGAGCATAGCTGAAACCTTTCGTCTCATCAATAGCGGCGATACGCGATTTTCCTTCAAGGAGTCTCTCCCTCGGTAGCTACCACCTTGATGAGAGTCACCAGAAAAACCGTCCGCGATCTTCGTGACAAAGCTGCACAGCACAAAATGCTCAACTTCTCCAACAATGTCTTGCGTGCTTCTGCTCGAAACTTTCACAACTTTGTCAAACACCTAGCTACATTTGAGGTACACAAGTATCTTGAGCAAAAAAGCCTAACAGATGTCGACGAGATCTGCACCGCTCTGGAGCAGCCCGCTTTTGCCATCAAGCACCAACTCAGCAGCGAGTTTGAGATCATTCATATGCATGACTTGCTCTCACAGCTTGTCAATGACATGTAGGCTTGGGTTGGCTACCTCCACAGTTAGGCCATGTGCAGCCAGGGATTGATCAATTACCACACATTCAAGCACACTAACCTGCATGATCATTATCCCAAAGTGGACTCTCTTGAGATAAGAACATCTACAAGATCATCATATATTTTGGCCACTGCAAGCACCTCTATTCCACTGCTGTGCAGAGTGCGCTATGGATCTGCTCAGAGACCATTGCTGGCATGCATGCTGGAGTTTGGACAGCACTCAGCCACAAGCTGCCCAATGGTACTCAGACCCTTCAGTCCTAACACTTGGTAAGAAGGCATCCTCCTTGCTCAGCAAACTCCAAGAGCATTTGGAACAAGAGGTTGAATCCAAAGCACACTTACATTTCCTTGGAACTGGAGGAGCAGATAGTTGAAACCTTTGGGCTCATCAATGGCAGAACCTGGCTGTCCTTCAAAGAACCTTAGGCCTGTCTTCTGTCCTTGACCAGTGCAAGCCAGGTGCCATGGTGTTAGGATCATAGGGTCTCTTGCGCCCATTGCAGCTGTGCCTGCGCTTGATCTTTCTCAAATTGATCCAGCTGTGCTTGCCCACCCCCCTTCTTTGCCCTATCTTCCACCTACCGGTCATCACCTTTGCCCCCTCTATGCTTGGGAAGGTTGGATACCATCATATTCCAGAGAGGATGATGGGCAGGAGGAAGACAGCAGAGACAAATTTGTCCTGGGCATGGATGACTTGGATGAGCACAAGGATGAGTACAACAACAATGACAGATGCAACAATGCTGATCCTGCTGCTGACAATGTTGGCAGCAACAAGGTTCCAGAGCTAGATGAAGACAGGCTGAGGATGGTCAGCGCCTTCAAGCACATGCCAGGCGCAACCTCTTTGTCTCTGAACACAGTCATTAAGAGGTTGGACAACATCCTGCGCCACTTTACCATCAAAAAGTTTGAGGTCCAGCCCAAAGTTCACCCAGACATTGTCCAAATCATCCATTACTTGGCCTGGGGCAAACATCTATACCCAAAAAGTGCTGGCAAGAAACTTTGGATCTGCTCTGACACTGTTGCTGCCATGCAAGCTGGCATCTGGACTGCACTTGCCCACAATGCTTCTCACACCGCTTGCTCTGTGCAGACCCTCATGTCTGTCCATCTTGTGATTGTTTTGCTGGACCAACTTGGTGGTTGAGTCACCTCATGGATCAACAAAGGATTTCATTTGCCAGGAGAGGAAGGCCAATACCTGCGCTGGGGTATGGTCAATCTGACATTCTGTGATACTCTGACTCTGGTGATCCAGAGTTCAAGGTAAACATTCACAGCAGCAGTTCTAAAGCTGCTGCTTGCTTTGGCAACACCAATTTCCACATGAATACAATGGCCACAAGGAGCAACAAGCCCAGGAGCAAGGACCCAGTGTCCTGCCTGGTTGCGCTTGGCATCTTGCAGGAGGTGTTTTTCAATGACATTGCCTGCCTCTTCACCAACTGCAGCTTTGGTGCATCTCTTTTGCGTTGTAATGGAACCAGCTTCAAATTGTCAATCAAGAAGCAGCTGGTAGATTGCTTGGTCTTTGTGATGGGTTGCACCCACGTTCACCACCCTGAGTCTGATGTTCCCTTGCAGAATGCAAACATGCTTCTGCATGCCTCCGATCAGACCGCATGGGGATGCCATCACCTGCCCATGAAGACAAGCCATCTTAGCGCCGCCTTTCAGCAGATCTCCCACCATCTCAGCTTTGCCACATTTGTCACATCAAGAACCTTTCAGACCTCATTTGCCTTCAAGAACATCCTTGGAGGATGGATCCCCAGCTGGAGTCTTGCACTCTGGATGGGTCATTTCAGTGGGGACAAAAGACTGTCTTGCAGGGTCTATGCCCCCACTGTAGGTCCAACTGATACAAGATTGATCACTGTTGGGGTTGACTCCTCTGCGGCCTTCTCTGAGCCCATCAGGAGGTCACTGGAGGTGAGCGGTGCTGTGGGATGCCTCCCTGATGTTGACAAGGTTGGCCCTGGTCTGCTGAGCCAGGCTTCCTCGCTCCTCCAAGCTTTCCAAAGGCATCTGGAGGAGGAGAAGGAGGGGGAGGTGCTGACCGCCAGAAAGAGGTCTCCTCTGCCATCTGCAAGCAGATCATTGAGCTCTTCCGGATCATCAACAGCGGTGCACAACTCCCATTCAAGGAGTCTCTGGCTGGTCTGCTGGCCCTTACCAGTGCCAGCCAGGTGCCACAGGCTGATCTGGCAGAGCAGTCCCATCCCTTTGATGATCTTGCCATCATGCACAGCTTGGATGCTGGGCTCCTCAGATGGCTTTTGCGTGGTGTGTCACACCTGTTTCCATCATGCCATGACTCCTTCCATCTCAATAAAGTTGAGGTACCCCAGAAGAGGAGGTCCCCTATCCTCAAGTTCCAAACCTTCAACAACTGCCTCAAAGAGAAACAAGGCCAGTTCTGCTGCTTCTTACGCAGCAAGTTGGTTCCGCTTGAGGATGCAGGACATGCCATCAAGTGCTACCAGAGGCACCATGACACTCTCCTGGGCTTGGAGTTTGAGCAAATCTGCATTGTTTTATCCGCCAGCTTCCAGCAATGGAAGTGTGCCACCTACTTTGTCTGTCCCATTGAATTGTGCATTGATGAAGACTGGAACAAGAGGCTGGATGCAGATGACAAGACCTACCTGGACACCTAAGGGTCAAGATTATTCACATGACCACACTGTTGTTGTGATCACTCTCCTTGTGTTGCATCACTTTTCTTGCCCAATGGCTTTTTCCATGCTTTGCCCAGTAAGCCTGATTCACTTGGCTGATCACCCCTTGTCTCTTGTCAATACTACCATCTGTTTCACTCAATATCTTGCCAACCATGCTATTGAGCATGACAGCTATGGGAGGTGAGTAATGGCAGCAATGATAGCAGTGGTAGTGAATGATATTGCTGACAAGGGTGAGGGACAAGAGTAGAATTGCTACAAGGCATTTGAGTACATGATGATGAGACCAGCAGCCAATGACTCTAATGTTACCAAGAACATTACCAAGAACATGAAGGAAGACACTCTGCATGGTCATGTTGCACTCAATATGGAGGCAGCTGCCAGGGGACTGGCCACAAGGGAGCATTGAGAGCATTAATACTGCTAGAGTGGCCACTGTGATTGCCCAACCAGGAGTTGCAATTTATCTTGAAGGTCAGAGGCAGCACACAACCAAGATTTTGCCAGCCAAACACAAGCACAAGAGGTTGCAGTGGAGGATTCAATGACAAGGCAAGATTGACAGACAAAAAGAGATCTCAAGTTGCAGCAAGATCAAGCAAAATCTATCACAAGTGCAAAGCTGACCAGATGGTGGAGGAACATGATGCTCAAAAGCAGAGAAGTCTGGAGTATACAAGGGTGTATCAAACCAGCAGGTAGGACAATTCAGATTCCAAGAGGAGGAAGAGCAAGAATAGCCAGCAATACAGGGAGAAGCAAGGCAAGGAACTAAGGAACCAAGGGCAAACAGAAGCAAACATTGCCAAGCAAATGCTGACAAGCTCAGCAGGAGGGCAAGGGAGTCCTGTAATGCAAATTGTGAGGAGGGAGACAGAAAGGTGAGGCGGCCTTGTAGGATGAACTGCAAGGAGGCAAATCAAACGCAGAGGGAGCATTGCGTCAGAAAGGCAAGGGAGATGGCAAAGGAACAGCAAGCAGCATCATCAAGCAGCTGCTAGACCCTATGCATGTAATCAACCTTCAACTTTGTCTGAAGAATATGGTTGGCGCTCGGCAAGAAGAAGAAGGCTGTGCAGATCATTATTATTCCTTTTTGCACTTGAAACCAATAGCTCACATACCATGACCAATATAGTTGACCAATAGTCAGCGTCAATACCAACATAGTTAAATGATAGTGCGCCTGTGAACCAAGGTACCTTATTCAGTTGACTGATAGTTACAGTCTTTGAGACCAATAGTCCTCAGATAGACCAATACACCTATCACACCAAGTAAGCATCCAAAACAAGTACTTGAGAGTTTGAGTGCAAGTGAGACTATTGGTCCATCCACAGACTATTGGTCGAAAAAAGCAGAACCATCAGTCAGCAAGCTTCATTGTCGGTCTAGAGAAGCTATCGCTGAAGTACATTGGTTATGTCAATTATTCCTTTTTCCAAATGTCATTGTGATACACCTGAATGTTACCGTGATGCCAGTATACTGTTATTGTGATGCTTGTTAGTGATTGAAAGCTCCATATCAAGATGCAGTTACCAATGTTTGGGATGCTTAAGCTCATGTCATCAGACTCTGCGCTCAATGTCATCGTAATCACACATCACTTTGTGATCCAGTATGCCACTTACATTGCTTGTTTGCTTTGTTGCTGTACACATTTCTGACCAAGTTTGATCAAATTGCTTGGCAACCAAGTATGATACATGTATGTGCAGACTAAGTGTGAGAAGAATCGAAGACATTGACATCCGGAACAAGGCTATAGCGGCGGAGTGCGGTGATGGCATCGTGGTCAGGTCCAAGAGGGTGGCCGCCACCGTGATCCAACAATTGCTTTCATGAATCCAGCCGATACATATCTCGCCTGTGATTGTGCTGAGCAACTGATCGATCAGGACTTGAATGTCATCGGCCTCGACCATGCTGTACTTACATTCACCCAAAAACCTCCACTTGATCTCCCTTGTCCGTCCTCGAAAGACCACATTGTCAATTCTTGCAGATAGGAACAGGAACTACGTTGCGTTTCTTCTTCTGTTGCGCAGGCATGGTATAGATGGTACGAGTGGATGGAAGTATTGCATTGAGTATGGACGGCGAGCGAGCGAGTTCACATATGCGACCAGGACCGGGCTTGCTGCTTCCTCCTGCTGAGCCACGAACTCAATCACGATTGAGCAGTATTCATCAGAAAAACATCAACATAAGCATCACGAACGGACCATGTGGGACTACTATGTGAAGCTTTGTATCACGAAGAGCATCACGATAACATCATACTACCATCACGATGACATTCCGGGGGATCACGATGACGTCCGGTAAAAAGAATAACTGTGACTTTCAACGAGGCGGGACTATCGGTCTAGACTATCTGCCGCCAACGGACCCGAAGCTGGAGGCGCCATACTTCAAACGTTCCACCTCTGCCTTCTCCTCTTCTGCATTTCTCTTCCTCTCTGCCTCGATCCTCTGTTCTTCGTCATGTAGACCGATATCGTTCAGCATACAGTCGAGCTCTGGGCTGACAATGAACTTCCTATGTAGTTCTCCCAACGAAGTAGCGGTCTTATTGCTTGGATCCAACAGCATCACTTGCTGCAAGAAGGTGCTTTGCGATCCGCCTGTGACCTCCATCACTAGCTCGCCGAACTTGAGGAAGACTCGACCATCTCGATAGACATCGAGTTTGCCAACCAAGCCCTCCTTCCTTGCGCTGCCGGAAAGCTTTGCATGCTTCTTGTCGTCTTGATCAGAGTCGGCTGCGTCGGACTCGTCCTCGACTTCCGAGCTCATCGCTTCGTCTTTCATAGAAGAGGGGCGAGCTTGGCCTGCGCCGCCGGTGGTGCCTTCTGCGAAGGATACGCTGCGTTTCTTGCTTGCGCTGGCTTCGGCATCCGACTGGTCTGCTGGTGCATCTGTCGCCGCCGCGTCGACCTGAGATTGCTTAGGCACTTTGAATTTGGGGAAGAGTTGTGGGAATTGGAAGAGGTATAGTCGGTTCTCAGGGTTGACGTCGTCATCGTCATGGAAGACAAAGTCGTCTACAAGGTCGTCCATAAGTTCCTCGCCTTCACTTTCGCTAAGATCGAGTGCGTCTGCAGTGTTGACCTTAGGTTCATCTTCTGGTGCTGGTGTTGCGCTTGCGCTCGAGATGGCTGTCGAGGTACCGCCGGAGACAGTTGGGTCGATATCACCCATCGCATCGTCATCATCTTCGGACTTGACCCGGATAGCCGCACTGCGGTTGGCGTCTCGCTCGTCTTTGGCAACTCTGTTGTCCAATTTCTTCTGACGTGCGTTGGCGGCACGCTGCTTCTCCTTTTTACTCTCCTTCTCTGCCACTCGTGGCAATGCTCGTGGTGCAAGCTCATCGAGAATATGCACTTCATCCATGTCAACGATCTCCACCCCTCCATCTTCAGGATCTGAGTATTGTTCTGCGTCTTTGAGCTTGTCAGGGTTGCGGTATGAGGCGCGGTCAGGGTCCGTCTTTGCTGGGCTATTTGCTCGACTGGAATCGGTACTGGCAGCTGGTGTGAGGCTGGAGCCTCCTGGACCGATGGGTGCTACTTTCTTTCCGGTTGGTCGTGCTGATGGACCCAAGGCGAAGGGTCCGGATGCTGTCATCTGTACTGGTTGACGAGGTGGGCGAGCGCCGCCGCGACCTCGACCACGACCTCCGCCTCGAGGAGCTGCCCCGCCTGCTGAATTCGGGATCGCAAGAGGTGACCCAGATGATGATTCTGCGGCAGGGGCGGCTTGTGGGGCGGGGGACTCGGATGCTTTGCGACGTTGCGGCATGACCGGTCGAAATTGCATTCGTACACCGGTCCCTGGACCTGCAGCACTTGCGCCAGGGGCTGGCGATGCATATGAAGATCTGGAAGGGACCATGGAGGCGCTGGAAGAAGCGCCGCGACCAAGGCCGCCACGTAGTGATGCGGCTCCGCGTAGTGATGCCATACCTCGCATAGGTCGGGCTGGGGTAGCTCCGGGTTGTGCTGAGCGGGGTAAGCGCGCGCCATCGTTGGCTTGTCCGGATGACGAGCCGGACGGCTGCTGTGATGGGTCTGACATTTTGCGCTGTTTTCTGTCGAAATGAAGGATAGAGAGAGAGAAGAAGATGAAGCCGTCTATAGCTCAAGACGACACAGGCTGAAGATGCGAAGCAGCTCTGCTCGAAAAAACTGCGAAATGACAATATCAGAATGTAGAGCTTCTCAAGCCGACTCCCGAGATTGGGATATTGATATCGGGCATCGGGAGTGAACAGGCAGCAATGAGAGCGCGACCCAACAAAAAAGAGCAACAGCCCAAGCTGGTCTCAATCGATAAAGAAGAAGTTGGAAAAATCGGGCAATTCTGCGCACGGTTGCTGTAGCTGTTGCCTGGAACGCCATTTTTCGAAGGCTTGTGCTCCACTTGCCTGCATTTTCACGAAATTCTCGCATCTTTCCGGCACCTCGCCCGTAATAGCGTCCGATCGGACTGCCATCTGGGACGCTTGGCCCCGTAACGGGCCGCAGCACCCCTCTTTCAACTTATCCAAGGTCCAACACCTCCACTGACCCTCCTTCCAACCAACATCATCATCTTCCGCACTTTATACCACCCCCTCACACTAAACTCAATTCACAATGTCTCTCTCTAGCAAGCTTGGTATCACCGATGTCGACCTCAAGGACAAGAAGGTCTTGATCCGGGTCGACTTCAACGTCCCCATGGACGGCGACAAGATCACTAACAACCAGCGTATCGTCGCTGCCCTCCCTACCGTCAAGTACGCCATTGAGCAGCAGGCCAAGGCTGTCGTCCTCATGTCCCACATGGGCCGTCCTGACGGCAAGGCTGTTCCCAAGTACTCGCTCAAGCCCGTTGCTGCTGAGGTCTCCAAGCTTCTCAACAAGGATGTCGAGTTCCTTCCCGACTGCGTTGGTGCCGAGACCGAGCAGGCCGTTGCCTCCGCTACTGGTGGCAAGATCTTCCTCCTCGAGAACCTTCGTTACCACGTCGAGGAGGAGGGCAAGGGCACCAACGAAGCCGGCGAGAAGGTCAAGGCTGACCACAAGAAGGTCGAGGAGTTCCGTGCCAGCCTCACCAAGCTCGGTGATGTTTACATCAACGACGCTTTCGGTACCGCCCACCGTGGCCACTCTTCCATGGTTGGTGTCCAGCTTCCCCAGCGTGCTGCCGGTTTCCTGATGAAGAAAGAGCTCGACTTCTTCGCCAAGGCTCTCGAGAGCCCCGAGCGCCCCTTCCTCGCCATCCTCGGTGGTGCCAAGGTCTCGGATAAGATCCAGCTCATTGACAACATGCTCGATAAGGTCAACTCGCTCATCATCTGTGGTGGAATGGCTTTCACCTTCAAGAAGACCCTCAACAACGTCAAGATCGGCACTTCGCTCTTCGACGAGGCTGGTTCGCACAAGGTTGCCGAGCTCGTCGAGAAGGCCAAGAAGAACAATGTTGAGCTCGTCTTCCCTGTCGACTACATCACTGCCGACAAGTTCGACAAGAACGCTAAGACCGGCTCGGCTACCGACGCAGAGGGAATCCCTGACGAGTGGATGGGCCTTGACGCCGGTGAGGAGTCGCGCAAGATTTTCCGCGAGACCATCCTCAAGGCTAAGACCATCCTCTGGAACGGTCCGGCTGGTGTCTTTGAGTTTGACAACTTTGCCGGTGGATCCAAGGCAATGCTCGACGCCTGTCTCGATGCTGAGAAGAACGGCTCGACCGTCATTGTAGGTGGTGGTGACACTGCTACTGTGGTTGCCAAGTACGGTGCTGAGGAGGGAATCTCGCATTGCTCTACTGGTGGTGGAGCTTCGCTTGAATTGCTGGAAGGTAAGACCCTCGATGGTGTCGCAGCTCTATCGCAGAAGTAGGAGCTTTCTGGAACGTGTTCAGGACGCCTTGGCTTCAAAATGTAATCAGATCTCATGAAGCAAAGCAAGATTGAGGGCCTTTCGCTCGTTGACGCTGTTGGGACTGCATGTGTGTTGCCGGGTAATAAGGAATGGCGGGCCGAAATCTGCCTTTCAGCTACCATGATTGAGTTGAAGCACGTATAGAAGCAAGTGACAAACCATAGACGTTACAAGATAGTATATATGACAGTCAAACGTTAGAGATTGTGAACACGAGTAAACTAGAATAAACCTGAGTTGATATACACAATAGCAGGTTGATGCCGACATCAATGGTTTCTTGGCGCAGTTGGTTAGCGCGTCTCCTTAACAATTCTATCTTCAGATCGTTAGGGCTTACGGAGGAGGTCGCCGGTTCGAACCCGGCAGAAATCATTCTTTTGCTTATTTTTATGCTACTGCTGTGTCAGACGGTCTTTGTCTTGCAACTTTGCGTGTTTTGCTTTGCTTTTGACGGATTGAGGATGACCTGCAGGATTTCCGCCAAGCAAGGCGGCATCAAGAGAAAGGGCTGTGATATGAGCGAATATGCTCTCTTGACCAACCTTCGGGGTCTGATGTATCAAAGCACAGTCGAGAAATACGTCCTCAATGCCGGCTTCATCATGCCAGTGCAGAGTCGATCCTGAACAGCATCACATGCTTCCGGAGAGGCGGAATGAACAATCTGAAGCATATACTCGAGGCTACAAGCAAGCAGGAGGCCGGAATCGCAGGCAAAAGGCAATTTCTTCTTGAGTGAGAAGTTTTCTTCGACCAACCAGAGTTCAGAATTTCGCTCAACGAGTCAGAGGTGCAGATCCCAAATGCGTTGCGGCAACTTGCAAATCACTGTTTCAGCACTTGAGCAGTGTGTTGCATTTCGAGCCTGGGTAATTGAACGGGAACGAGATTTGAGCTTCACTCCGGTACGCGTCTTGCGAGAAGAGGGAGAGGGTGGAAAGCCTTATCAGTCGAGCCTTCTCCGTGCCTCGCTCTTCCTCTCACCACTACCACCAACGCTTCATACTCACACCGGACACCCGTCGACGGTATCCATTGCCCCCTCTACCTTGCACACTTGCTTTCACAACTTGAAAAACAAGAGACACACTCTTCTACACTCGAAATCGTCTTCAAACATGCCAGGACAGTCCGGAAAGGTGCTTTTGGCTTACTCTGGTGGACTCGGTAAGTAGTCCGGGAACCACTCCGGAAGCGCTCTCTCAGCTGTCAGGCAGCTCTTCCTTTGCGGGGTTCAGGCAATGTTTGACAGCTATTGACCGCTCGTGGCCCCTGCGCAACGCCGCACTCTATGTCGTTGGACGCCATCACTGACAGTTGCTCCTCCTCGGTGTTTTGTTCATATTTGCCTCCCCCTCTATGGATGGTGTGGTGTTGCCCTCTTCCCCTTTCGTGCTGTGCGACCAATCGGGTGACTCGAAATTTTTCCAATCTCGGTTTTGGAATAATTTTTTTCTCGTGCGCTCGTGTGCTGCGACCGACTTTCGACTTTCACTCGATGGCTCGCATTGCGCTGCGCACCGATCACCTTCGAATCCGCCTGCGCCATCGATGCTTGCTCGTCATCATCGGCGTCTGACTGACCTTGCTCGTTGTTGTCGTCGTCGCCATCGATGATCTGCACCTACGCTGGCCGCCATCGGATGACTTTGCCGTGCTCACGATGCTTGCTCTGATGTGTATGCTGGCGTTCTCGCAATACAGACACGTCCACCATCCTCGCATGGCTCATTGACGAAGGGTACGATGTCATCGCCTTCATGGCCGACGTCGGACAGGAGGAGGACTTCGAGGCTGCCCGCTCCAAGGCTCTCAAGTGCGGTGCTAAGGACTTCATCCTTGCCGACCTCAAGCGTGAGTTCATCGAGGAGCTCATTTTCCCCGCCGTTCAGGCCAACGCCATCTACGAGGATGTCTACCTCCTCGGTACCTCGCTCGCTCGCCCCGTCATCGCTCGTGGCATGATCGAGGCTGCCGAGAAGACCGGCTGCCAGTATGTCTCACACGGTTGCACTGGCAAGGGTAACGACCAGGTTCGTTTCGAGCTTGCCTTCTACGGTCTCAAGCCCGACATCAAGGTCATTGCCCCATGGCGTATCCCCGAGTTCTTCAACCGTTTCGCTGGTCGTTCTGCGCTTTTGGAGTATGCCGAGTCCAAGGGTATTCCCGTCACTCAGACTAAGGCCAAGCCCTGGTCTACTGATGAGAACCTTTTCCACATCTCCTACGAGGCTGGTATTCTCGAGGACCCTAACACCACCCCTCCTGCTGACATGTGGAAGTTGACCAAGAGCCCCGAGGATGCTCCCAACACTCCCGAGCGTATCGTTGTCGAGTTCAAGCAGGGCATTCCCTCCAAGGTCAAGGTTCTCTCCTCTGGCAAGGAGCACACCGACCCCGTCGACGTTTTCCTTACCCTCAACTCTCTCGCTCGTGCTAACGGAATTGGCCGTATCGACATTGTCGAGAACCGATTCATCGGTGTCAAGTCTCGTGGATGCTACGAATCTCCCGGTGCCACCATCCTCCGTGCCGCTCACTTGGATCTTGAGGGTCTCACCCTTGACCGTGAGGTGCGCCGAATTCGTGACCAGGTCATCACCCAAAAGTTCTCCGAGCAGCTCTACTACGGTTTCTTCTTCTCGCCCGAATGCGAATTTGTCCGATCCTGCATTCCTCAGTCGCAGAAGACGGTCAACGGTCAGGTTAAGTTGGCGCTCTACAAGGGTAACGTCATCGTCGAGGGTAGGAGCTCCGAGGAATTGTTGTACGATGAGAAGTTTACCTCGATGGATGAGCAGGGTGGATTCGACTCGGCAGCTACCAGTGGATTCATTACTGTCCAGGCTATCCGTTTGCGACGATACGGTTTGGGGTTGAGCGAGAAGGGTCAGGGTGGATCGGATCGTGACACAGCTTACGCTATCCGAAAGTAAGATGCTTTCAGGAGCGTCCTGTAAAAACAATATTCGCGCTGCGGTACGATCAGCATTTCTTCTCGTTCTTTGAGTTGGTATAAACCTTTCTCTGCAATTCAGAATCATTTCGCACGAAGCTTGATCGAACGTCTAGTGAAATGGGGTGACAGTCTATGAGAAGGCTGCGAAGAGCCGAAGAGATAGCTTTAGGCGGTGGGAACTTTCCGCCATCTTCTTGGTCAGGGAAGAACGCGTGCACACAGCTTCTTCATGGAGCATTGAGCGAGGAAATGTGCCTCATTTTTGCCATTTCTACTTGAACGGTTCTAAAATTAGTACAGGATCTTTGATCATGTATGCGCCTAAGCAGTGATCTTCTTGAGGATAGCCTCTTCGCACTCGGTAGTGGTAGCGGAACCGCCGAGGTCGGGGGTGAGATACTTGCCCTCACGAATGACCTCATCGACAGCGGTATAGATCTTAAGCGCGGGGTCGGTGTAGCCCATGTATTCGAGCATGAGGGCAGCGGAGCGGATGGAGGCGATAGGGTTAGCCTTGCCCTGCCCAGCGATATCAGGAGCGGATCCGTGGACGGGTTCTCCCATGAAGAAGTTGTCACCTGCGTTGACCGAGGGTACGAGGCCGAGCGAGCCGACGAGAGCAGCAGCGGCGTCCGATACAATGTCACCGTAAAGGTTAGGTGCGACGACGACATCAAACACTTCGGGCTCGCGGAAGAGACGGTAGACCATGGAATCGACGAGTTGCTCGTTCAACTTGACGCCTTCGTAGCGTCCGGCGCCGCCGTTGGACTTCTGATCTTTCTCGTAGACCCCGCGGACCGAGGTGCGGAAAAGTCCGTCGGTGACCGAGAGGACGTTGGACTTATGGCAGATAGTGACGGTGGGGGTGTAGTTGGGCTGGGTAGTGCGACGGAGTTCTTGGCGTGCGAGGGCGACTTCGAGGGCTTTCTTGCCGATGCGGGTGGAGGCGGTTTCGGTGATCTGGCGAATGGCGCGGGCGACCTGGCCCGTGGGAGTAGACTCAGAGGTTTCCGACTTGATGTACTGTTGTTCTCAAGCAAAAGAAGGAGATTGTACGAATGAAGATGCTATTCGCGACAGGAAACAGAACCGGTTCTTCGATCGAGAAGGCAAGGTATACTTACGAGACACTCAGTGTTCTCACGAATGATGACACTGTCGATGAACTTCTCATCATCCTTGGTACCACGAACCCCAACAACGGGACGAATGTTGGCGTACAGATCGAGCTCCTTTCTCAACTTGACAATTGGCGAGCTGTAACCCTCGACCTTATGACTAGGACTCGAGACCGAGCCGAACATGGCACCGTGACAGTCGTTCTTGAGCGCCTTGACGGTCTCCTCGGGCAAGGCAGATCCGGTCTTCTGGAAGTGCTCGAAACCAGCGTCGAGGTGGACGAACTCGAACTTGGGAGCACCGGGAGTGTTCTGAAGAATACGCTGGGCGCAGGGGAGAACCTCGCGACCAATACCGTCGGCAGGCATCATGCCGAGGCGGAGAACCTTGGAAGAGGCATTCTTAAGTATCTGAGAGGCGGTGGACGTCATATCTGCTGTGTTGAGGTGGATAGGTGGTGATGGGAAGAAGTGGTGGAGTGACGGTTGCCTTTTTCAGAATGTTGCGAATGAGAAGAGGATGCGAGTCACGGCATTTTCCCGAGATTCCTATAACTGGTCGGCCTTGAACGGGTCGCACCCCAGGATGTGGGGCAGCTAAACTCTATAGCGTCATGTATACAATGCTCAGTTGAACGAACACAATTGGCCGGTTGGCCCAATGGTAAGGCGTCTGACTACGAGTCAGCTTGTTCTGCAAGCACGTACGCAAGTTAATCAGGAGATTCTGGGTTCGAGCCCCAGGCTGGTCAATTCCTTTTTTTTTTTTTCCTGTTTTGGGTTGTGTTTGAGTTGAAGGAGATCCTGCGGGAAAGTCGATAGTTGATACTGTCGTTCTTCGAGGAAGAGATGGGTACGCAATACAGCAGGAACATCAGCAGGAGGTGCGAAGGACAAGGTGGTGGTCGGCAAGGTAGTGCTTGTCGTCGAGAGGTCCTCCCTTTTTCAGCGAAATGCATGTGCCGCGCGTCCCCCTAAGCTGAAGCTGAAGAACGTTTGCTTTGACCTCCCCATGCGAGCGAGACGTACTCTCGTCGATCTCAACATAAGCGTCGTCACTCCTGCAGACGCACTTGACTCTGCTTGGCAGAAGTAGAGACTCGACACGCATGCTGCTTAGCGTGAGCCTATGCGCAGAGTCCATGCAATACCCCAGCTCGACACACGCACGTTCCAACTCAATGAGCGACCATTGTGTGCGTCGTGTCGACCCTTTTCAGGGGCTTTGTGGCGGTCCAAGCTCCTCAAAGCGAGTGGTGCTTTGGAGTACATAAGGCTTGTCGTCTTCAACTTTTCCTTCCGCTCGAAGCATCTTGTATGCCGTCGTCTTTGCTCGAGATCGTCATCCAGAAGCCCAGCAACACTCTCTGTCGATTTTGGACACTAAGTTGTCGACCAACTTGACGTCTGCGGTATCTCATCAACATCGCTGCCGCCAGATGGTGAGCAGGCAACAGGCCGCGGGGATTCTGGATCTGGCACGTCAGATCTCGCTTCCTGTTCACAAGCTAATATATATGCAATGTTTGGCAGCTCGAGACATGAATTGGCCGGTTGGCCCAATGGTAAGGCGTCTGACTACGAATTCAGCAGTCAGCTTGTTCACGCAAGCTTCTACGCTTACAAGTTAATCAGGAGATTCTGGGTTCGAGCCCCAGGCTGGTCATTTCTTTTTGCCTTTTTGTACCCTTTTACGTGCATGCATTAAGCGCCTAAATTTTTGACAGAATCCTCTTCGTGAATAAAAGTGATGATCTATCCAAAGGGCCGGGTCAGACTTGAGGCGCTGTTCGCACAGCAAAGCATAAGTGCCTCGCACGACGGGATGGCATTTCGCAAGGAGAACTCGTTGGCCCATGTCAGACCTTACTGGCTTGTCGCTCGATGCATCTAACGTAGAATGTTCTGATAAGCTTTCGCATTTCGCGTCCAAGCTACACGTGCAAAACCCCCGCTCTTTCCAGGAGCGAAAACACGAGCGAAGAAGCACTTTTCGAACGCTGTAGCCCTGGGTTACACGCCTCCCGCTCTCCTCATCCACTAGAAACGCCGTCGAGGAGGGCTAGGCGAAGCAATGCTAGGTTAGAACCGGAGTCAGAAAAAGTGCAAAAAATGATTTCTGCCGGGTTCGAACCGGCGACCTCCTCCGTAAGCCCTAACGATCTGAAGAAAGATCAGAATTGTTAAGGAGACGCGCTAACCAACTGCGCCAAGAAACCAGTGATGTAAAGCCTCTAGAATAATGCATATATGTAACATGATTTCAGGTGACTGTGACATTGGACGTCGGTGCTGCTTCATATGTAGAGAACGAGGGAGACAAGATCAGCGCACACACCACACGTTTTCTCGATACGGAGGAAACAAATCATTGCGGATCAGACGACGGAACAAGAGAGGCGGGGTATTGTGGGGATCGTACGAGTCTGCAAAAGTTAAAGTCGAAGAAAAACAGGCCATGCGAGAGTGATGTGCGGACCAAGCTTGTTGCATGTATCTTCGTCCGGATCTAAGAAGTGCTCTAACCGACTTGGTCCCAATCTGCGTTTCTATCTTGATCGACACCAGTGCACGTCGCAAAGGTCTGCGAAAGATCAGTTGGGAGCATTGTTTCCAAAGTACGACCCGAATTGCTGCGGACGCTTCATCTGGTCGTTCGGGTTGCCTAGCGACGGCGACATCATGGGTTGGTTCTGGTAAGCTCCGGATGCGGGACCGAAGCGGTCCTTGTTCTGAGTATCCAGCCCACCGAATCCATTGCTAGACTCGTTGGTCAATCCGGCGACGTTCAGACCAACGGCATCAACGCCGCCGGCTACGGGAAAGGATTGCGCACCATAAGCCACGCTGTTGAACAACTTGGCGCTTCCAGGCCTTGACAGCTGCTTGGTACCATCTTTGCTGTCATTGGATTCGCCAACACCCACCATGCTGCCTACCATCACGGGCTTGGTGTCGACCGGAGAAGACGCTGAAGTGCCCTCTGGCGAAGTGAAAGCATTGACGAGGCCTCCGGGCAATGGCTGTCGCTGCGACTGCTGGAAAGCTTCCTCGCCCATGAAGCTAGGGTACTGCTGAGGCTGCGGCTGCGAGCCGTACGACTGGAATCCGCCCTGCTGCAATTGGGATGCCTGCGAACGATCGTCGTTGCCACCGAGTCGTGCATCGCACTCGCTTTTCAGGCTCGATGGATTGCCAGAGTCGGCCGACGACCACATTCGATCAGGGAAGCCACGAGGATTGCTTGCATCGTTCTGGAAGCCTTGATGCTGCTGCTGACCTTGGTAGTGCAAATCATCTCGGAAGCTGCTAAAGTCGCGCGTTCTCGACTCGGACGAGCCACCATCGTAGGGAGCCCGGCTGATATTGCTACTATCGTTGTGCTCAAGCTTTGAGAGCGTTGCCGCACGCTTCCGGTTGTCAGTCGACTTCTTGTTGCCAATGCCGCAGCCCTTGACAAGAACGTGACGCTTGAGCGCATCCTTGCGACTGAAAGCCTTATCGCAGTAGCCGCATGGGAAGGGCTTGACAGCCAAATGGATTCGCGCGTGACGCTTCAGGTCATGGTTTCGGCTGAAGATGGCGTCGCATGCCGAGCACTTGAATTGCTTAGGAGGAGGGAGTGATGACCTGGCCTTGAATTTGCCCTTTTCGGCCGCAGACGTGAGTGTGAGGCGCGTGACCTGGCCACCCGGTGCAGGAATGCCAGCAAAGGCGTCGAGCGAGTTTGGTCCCAGAGGCCATAGCGTCTCGGCGGTGTGGTCGTATGGACCTCCCATCGGCGGCGCCGACCCGGTCATGAGTTTGGGAAAGGCATCGCTGCCGTTCTGGACTGAAGAGTCGCCATACGTGCCGTTGGAGCCCAGATATGGCGCATGGTTGTGCAGGGTAGGCTGAGATCTCTGTCCAAGTGGTGCCATAAAAGAGGCGGTAGGGTATTCCGTGTAGTCGGTAGACTGACTATTCAAGCCCCAAGGAGCGTGTGCCGGCTGGCTGTACACTACAGGATTGCGCAGCGCCGATGACGAGCCATCATATGTGTAGTTGGTCGAATGACCTTGGTGACGAGAAAGGTCCGGCTGCCCGAAGCTGCCGGAGAACCTGTCTGCAGCAGGGCCCTGTGATGATGGATGCTGTTGCGGAAGACGAGGTACAGGCCACATGGACTCGGACTGGTCATCCATAGTCCTCCGATCGTGACCAAAGTTGGGGAAAGAAGGTGGCGGAGCCATTTTACTGAAGTGTTGACTGAAGCCGTACTGGCCGACTCCGTCGTGACGTTGTGCGACGGCCATTGACTGTTCCTGCGGTGTTGCAGGAGATGTGACTAGCGCGTTCTAGGTTGCGCTTAAGCCTGCCTGCAAGGAAAGCGCAGATCGCTCGGAGTGTTGAGTCGGGATGCTTGTTTAGCTGGCCGCTTCGAAAAGTCTGTACAAGGAGTGCAGGAAGACTGGCGCCAGCGATAGAAAAGCGGTAGTGTTACTCGAAGAGATCAATGCTGACCGACGACAAGGAAGATCAACTTCTCGAGTAGGTACATATACCGAAAGCGAAGTCTAATGAACAGATTTCCGAGACTCAAAGCAGTCTAGCAGGGATGTGGACCGAAGTGCCTCCGAAAAGTGAAGGCCGAATACTGACAACAGAGGCTAAGAAGATCAGCAGCGGTGATATGAGCTGAGACTTTCTAAAAGCGCACTTCAACGGAAAGTCAGGACTTTGTTTCGGGTTGAGCCGTGCCCAACGATGTTGCAGTGCAGGGAACTTGCAAACACAGTGCGCACCGCGAGCTGTTGCAGAAGGCTAGACGTCGGATATCGATTTCCGTGAGGCAGCACAAGAGCTATACGCGGGAATTGCAAGGGTGCAGGTGCGTAGCCGCCGTTGGCGCTGCGAAGCTTTGATGCGATGAGGGTGGGGACTTGGTTGACCGTTCGGGCAACAAGCAAGGTTAGGAAGGGTATGTATGCAGGTCGAGGGAAACAGCAAATGAAAGGGAAAGCTTGATGAGTGAAAGTCAGATGAACCGACTCTATCCGATGCAAATAGCACGCAAGGCTGGACTTGAGCTTGCAACGTCGGAAGTTGCGTCTAGACAACCGTCTCAACTAAAGTTGGGAGGACTGGTAGGATTGATGAAGTTTGTCCAGGCACCATTGAGAAGGCAACCAAGTTGGAGATGAAGGGATGCAGCGGAAAAGACGCCATGTTGGTAGGGAGGAGCAGAATCGATAATAGGTGGTGGTGAGAAAGTCGCGAGGGGTGATACCGATGTGCAATGAAGAGACGGTTGATAGCAAAGAATAGCAAAAAGGACGCAAGAAGATGAGTATGACTGCGCTGGTAACGAGGTAGAATGACGCAAAAGCAACGTGGCAAGCGGATGAAGCAACGAATCGGGAGCAAGCGATTACAATACGGATGAATAGGGTACCTGAGTACCACACCGTCAGACTCTCGCATGCAATGCGATGCATGCATTGAGAGTGGGAGCCATCCAAAGCGAGGACAACCCGGACGAAAGATTTCCCACCGATAGCGCATGGGCTAAATGACATTCAGCAAACTGAACGAGGCTTGGAGTGCAAGCTTGTCGCGAATGCCGCGCGCATGCTCGGAGAAAGCGGTCAATTCTTAAGGTTGTGCTTCATATGCAGAGGCTCCATGAATCGGCGGGTGTAGAAGGGCACTCAAAAGCTTAATGGCGACGCTGCTCGCGCAAGCGAGACCAGCGGAGAGGTCTTGAGCTGCATCTACCGGCGGATCAGAGAACTCGCACAATGCTAGCTTAAGCATGCTAACGTCACAGCATGCGTCGTCACAGCATGCGTAAAGTATGCACTGCTGCGAAGACGCGCAGATGACGCTCAAGGGCTCGCATGCACAAGGGCAAAGGAGGGCGGAGAGAAAAGCGAGGAGGGCGATGAAATGTGGGTACTCACGACTTCCGAGCCAAAGACAGGCTTGTCGAAGCACAATTGTCCCGACGTAATCTATGCGATTGATCGTAAAAGCGCACGCTCGTCCAAATGGGCCAAGGAGATGCGAAGGTGGGCGGAGTGTCGCGGATACGCAACGGAGCGAAGCGAAGAGTCGAGATGAACTGAGCGGCTGTTCTTGAGCGTAGAGAGCGCCAACGGTCAAATGCGAGATGAAATCGCGAATGTATCGACTGCACTAGAGCTGTCAGGTGGAAGAGCGCTTCGAAGATGTGCAAAGATAGAAGTCGATGGGCTTTCGAAAAGAATCCGATGACCACGAGTGTCCTCCTGTCGGATAAGCGCAGAGCTGAGTCAAACGATCGGAACCGAGCAACCAAGTCGGATTGGGACCGAACTGCTAGTCGTGTTGATGGTGAAGGTGCCGGAAGGTTGAAGGAGGTCTGGGCTTGGCTGGCAGTCGAAACGCTGGCTGAACATACGGTAGCGACGATGTGGTCAGGAGGAAAGGTGATGTCCGTCGAGATATGGAGGATGAGAGTTTGGGAGGCTTGCCAAACAGAAAAGGGGAGGCCGCCTTCTTTAAAGAGACGGAGACGAGGACGTTACAGCTAAGGCTATTGCTTGGCAAGCGACTGACACCCAGGAGAGCGACAGCGCCACTGTGCCCAGTGTCGGAAGGAGGCTGGTATCTGGAGAAGTGTTTGGAGAAAGAGTTCGGAAGAGCTGGCGCAGTTGCAGGGAGACCGACCGGATAGAAAGGGCAGCGATGGGGGCAGCGATGGTCGGAAAGAGTCAAGGGTATATCGAGAAAAAGAGAGCTCAGACCAGGGCGGCAAACAGGAGCGGAACGGAAACATCAAAACCAAGGTGGAAGGCGAAAGTGCACGAGGGGAAGGAACAGGCGAAGTAGCTGGCGAATGCGACAGTTGCATCAGCTGCAGCTTCCGACAGCACCAGCAGCAAGGGCAAGTGCAAGAGCAAGAGCAACGACAGCGGCCCAGAATGATGATCCAGGAGAGTCAAGCGAAGAGGAGGATGAGCAAGAACAAGAACAAGACCCAAGACCAGGGCAAACGAGGGATAAGCATATGCATCAGGCGGAAAAAAAAGGGCAAGGACGCAGAGACCCATGGATGAGACATCGCTGAGTCGGCAAGCATACCAACGCTGCAGGCGATTCGGCCCAAGATGCACGTCTAGCCAAGCGAAGAAGCGGTCAGCAGAAGCGCAACCAGGAATTAGTCCGTCCGTCCGTCCGTCCGTGTGTCCGGAAACTTTAAAGATAAAATGAAATAAAAACCACATGCCATATCAGATTGGCAGAGGCGAGGTCTTCTGCTCACTTTCGAGGACCCTTGGAGCTGCAGGCGTTGCCACTCTTTTCGTAGCCGCAAGCACCTTTGCTGCTGACTTCTCCCCGAAGGTATGCAGATCCTAGGATGCGATGTTTTCCACGTATGAGGCTGAAGTGTGTGATCTGCTGCTGCTGCCAAGTCGAGTCGGGAATGCGTGAGCTGAGGTGAGACAAAGCGAGGCAAGGCGAGTCGGATCGGGGTTTGGATTAGACTCTGAAGGCAGTGAGCTGCATCCGAGAAAGTTGCAGCAGCAGTAGCAACAGCAACGGCAACAGCAACAGCAACAGCAACAGCAACAGCAACAGCAACAGCAACAGCAACAGCAACAGCAACAGCAACAGCAATAGCAACAGCAATACGCAACAGTGCAAGGACCGGACGAGCACCCAAAAGTTTTGGGATGTGAGGCGATGTACCACACACACGGCCCACAGTCAGGAGAAGGGTAAAGGATGCAGTCCGACGCAGGAAATTCGATGCGCATGTTCAAGAATTAAGAAAAGAGCGAAGGAACGAGTCAGGCGTCGAATCGAAAGATGAGGTTTTTAAAAAAACAAAAGAAAAAAAAGGAAAAAAAAATTCGAGACAGATTTTGATTTGAACAGTGTGAGAGGGATTGGCGAGATAAAGAAGAGAGAGGCGAGGGCCCGCTGAAATGCAAATTAACTGATTAGTGGGCGGATGAGTAACTGAGAATGGTGAGCGGTGAGTGTGTGGCTAACTTCGAGAGAAAGAGAGAGAAAGAGAAAGAGAGAAAGAGACAGGGGAGGCCAGGGCGGTTGAGCTGCAAGTGGAGCACGGCAGCATGATTGCAAGACATCCAGAAGTTGGTCCGATCAAAAGACGAAATGCGGTGTTCAAGGTTTTGGGCTTTACTTGCGTGTACTTACCATTGTTTGAATCGGATTCATCATCATCATCATCATCATCATCATCATCGTCATGATCATCAACAAGAGCCAGCAACGTCTCACGACGAGGATGAGGTAGAGTAGCATCAAAGGGAGGGTGAGCCGTCCGTCCAAATTTGTCCGTCTCTGAAGAACGCAGCCGAGACACGAATACCCAGAGTAGCGATCGCAAACACGACGGCGCGAAACAGCAAGCTCAAGCTCTAGCATAAAGACGAACAAAGTTGATGCATCCGCGTTGCTTTGCTCGACTGCACCTCGCTTGACTGTGAGCTTGTCTCTAGGGACAAATCGTTGACATTTGGCCGAGCATCAATAGGCTACTACTGACAGCTCACCAGTCATGCTAGTTTGGAGCACACTTGGGCAAGCGCATCACGGCAGAGCGACTATTCGCTCTATTGATTCACTGAGTAAAGGAGGGGCAAATCACAATGTAGCAGCAGTGTCGCTAGGAAATGCAACAAGTTTATTCTTCAAATAAACTGAGTGGCGATGCGGCGTCCCAACGAGCGGCTGCTAGCTTTGACACACTGCACTACGCCTCCTTCCATGCCACCGACAGCGTGATCCGTTCAAAAAGTTGAGATCAATCGCCTCGATCCGCATCTACGCGATGCAACGATCAGGCACAGTTTGCAGTATGATGACCAAGACAGGGGCCCAAACACATGCTTTTGACGTATATTGTTGTCTCGGGGCATCGAGACGCCTGGGAGGCGAAGGAGTGTCCAAGATTGACGGACTTTAGCGAAAGTAGCCAAGGGGCGCAATCAGCCCACATTGCCACTCGAAAACGAGAATGGGCGATCAAAGCGAATGAGGTGGGCGATACCGAGCATTTGTTTGGTCTCTGAGAAGGAAAAAGGAAGAAGAGGAGCGAGTGGAGTGGAGTGTCAACATGCTCCAGAATGTTTCGATGAATGAACGCTTCAAAAATGGCATGCAGGGACGTTGGGATATGAATGAAAAAAAAAACCCCCCCCACCTTGATCTTGAATGGGTTCCAACGACATCGGAGGGGGAAAGCCAGCCTCGCGATGACAGCTTCTTTAGGTGTCGAAATCAAAAACTGATGTGCTAAAACTCCTTGAGTTATCGCTGAAAGTTACAAGTCCACGGTGAGTTGAGCGGTGTCTTTGCACCCGTGACTCCCATTGTGAAGCACAGAGTACAGTAGTCCGATTTGGTCGGTGTTTTATTTTTATTTTTTATTCTTATTCTAAATTTTGAGTGGTGACTATAGCAGAGAGTGCTCGCATGCAAGATTCTGCTCGATGGAGCAGTCTGACGCGGGCGTCGCGATCAGCTGAACAAGGTTTCGGTTTTCGATTTCTCTCCGCGCACGCCTTTCGACAATATTCCCACTTTTCTAGAATTTTAAAAAATTCATTGATTTGAACTCCTTGGCATTCAGGGTCACCTCACATGTCTAAATTCCAATTTGACTCAGGTCGAGCGACAAAGAAAGAATTCGCACCGCGGAGAATGCTTCCCGATGGTCGCAGCAGAAGACAGAATTCTCTCGACACAAAGACAAAAGTCCAGGCTGTCCCGGCTTCGCCTGCTACAGTATTGTTACACTTCGATTGCTCAATGGAGACGAAAGATCCATCTCCTCTGCATGAGTTCGAGGGCGAATATCGAATCAAAGCATACAATCTCATCTAGTCTAGAATCTCGAGGTCTTCCGCGTTTAGCGTTCTGCCAACGACGTTCAGGCAACGTGAAGTTCATGGTGAGCACCGCGGGACGATCGGCTAAAGCAAACATGTAGAACGGCGGTTTGCTTCCATCACGGAATCCCAACGGCGAGACTCGGCAAGCTTGTTCGAGTGCAGATGTTAGGAATCGGCATCAGATTGGATAGCAGCGGAGGATTGAGATTCCTATGCAGCCTATCGGAAAGCGGGTTGAATGCAACCTATTGAATGCGAATCAAGGTTTGCTTTGCTCTGCTCTGCTCTCAAATGGTAAAGCTCTCAAGGGCGCAAGGATACAAGCATGCTTTAGTCGAAAATGGGGGAATGATTCAAAGTTCAGCCGGAACAACGATTCGTCGGACTTGAGTGTATGACCCTGCTCTTGCTCTCTACCGTACAGTACTATTCTGTGCTGTGTTGTGTCTCCTAGCACGATTTGATGCTCGCAAACTCCTGCCTTGGGCTCGTCAAGGTTCAACACGCGACATTGCCGAAAGAGAAGGGTTCAGACCTGCATCTCAACGTTTGGATCTATCTCAGATGCCTTGCTCATGATTAGCACTGCTCCCGTAGCTGGCTGCCCGGCTGGCACGGCACAGGGCCGAGGACTTTCTGGGATCCTCGTTCTGACCGGGAAAAAGAACCAGGGCTCGAGTCTCGCTTCGGCACCCATGGTGCGCATTCACCGTTGTGATCTGACGTTGCTCATCGCTGATTGCAGGGCGAGAAAGCTGTTTCTATAGTGCTTCTTGAATGTTTTGCTAGTTTCCTTGGCGAAGAATGGCCGCTGAATTCAGCGGGAAACAATAATGTACCAAGGGAAAGGACCTGCATCAGCCTGCACATACACTACAGTACATGCAGTCCGGGACGACTTTGCTGTGAGGTGCTGTGAATGTCAAAACAATCCACGAGTCGCTCGTCGGATGACGTCCAAGATATGGTCGGAAATTCAATCATCGTGTGTCATGGAGGTTTCGCAAACCGCGGTTAGAAAGATCCCATATTCAGCTAACGAAGCGTTGACTGCGGCATTACAGTAGAGAGTCGTTTTGGCTATGCGTAGCCGACCTCCAGACGACACATGCCCAGTTTCTTTGTTTGCCGCGTGAGCATTGGCAAGACCTCTCACCGAGAAGGCGGGTTTGTCAACAGATCCCTAAATCGTGTCATCTGCTCTGCGACACCGAGACAGCTCGCAGTCAATGAAAGATTGACAAAGTGTCCACGTCGTGAAAGCACCTGAAGCTGGTCGCGGGGGAACAGCATCAGCAGAACCCCTTATTTTCTTTCTGCATCCGAGGCCACGTCATACTCCCGACAAGAGCATCGCATCGATATAGTACGGCTCTGACAGACCTGCAGACCAAAATCGTCTTGGTCTGGCAAGGGTAGGCCGGTTCATAGTTCGGTTTGATAGCGAGCAATCGGCTCAAAAAATGATTCTCACGCGCCTTGATGGACTTTACGACTTTCAATTGCCGGGCCTCGTGAGTTGGGTGTGGCAACGCTGTCGAAGCCAGAGACACTGCGGTCCAGTCCGTTAAAGCGCGGGACCCACTGCGCTGGCAAATTGAAATTTCGTAAAATGCTCGATCGGCTCTGGTGCATGCGGACCAGCGACCTCACCCTGCAATTGCCGTGCGCGGTACGGATCTTGACGTCCCCCGGATCTACATCTGCTGATGCTCGCTTATCTGGGCAGCTCATCAAGGTAACTCAGCGGATCTCGTACGCATCGTTGACGCTAAGGACGCCATACAGTACCGAGCATATCAATGCCTATCGTGACATTTTTGTTCGGTTGTGGGCACTGAATAAGGACTTCAACTAGCGTCCGGAAGACAGCATTTGCTACCGCTAGCCTTGTTTTTTGACACAACTGCTTGAGACGTCCCCACAGGTATTCTGCAGACTGCACCCTTCATCTGCGTCTGGCAGTTTCGCAGTGTCTGCCAAGCTCACCATCGCAAGCACTTCAAGCTTGTACTTTTGATCTTGCGATTTCAGGCCAGACTGCTGTTTTCGATGAATCACGAACGTGCGGATGCGAGACCGGTTGGCAACAACAGAGCAGAGCGACTCGGCAAAGTGAAACACGGAAGGGATGGAGGAACGGAACGGAAAAAAAGCGATCGAAACATGCAGGGATGCAGGGTCAATACCTTGGCTCACAAAATGATACATTCTCGGGAGCGCTTAGCACAATCTCCGCCATGAAATGCGAATCATTCTCAGGTGATGTGTGACGAGACTAGAACGTGAACGACGTTGAGACAAATTGACCATATGGCGATGCTTATCTCGGTCACGCCGAATCAATGCTCCGCTTGTCTGCCTCTCTCTAATTTCGACGTTTTTGCGCTTTGTTTTTCAACAACAAGCGTTGCCAAGATCTCCGACGGCTTCCGCGGAGTCCTCTGACCGCGGAAAGGTGAGAGACGTTTTTGGATCCAGATCGCACAATTGTTTCCTCACGTTTCTCGGTAGCGGTGGCCCCATCCGCTCCTTGCTTTGATAGCATGCTATCGCGCGTCCCGCGCTTGTGACGATGAAAGACATGTTCCTATGGGACAGGTACGCGATTGGCTTCGGACTCCGATCATACAAGGATCGAGACGCTGGCGGCTAGCTCAAAACAATGTGTTGCGACACGGTTGCCAGCGTTCCAGGAGAAATATCTGCCGACAAGGTGGCGTGGGGACAAAGTCGGATCAGGTCGTGCCAGCTTGTTCATGCTTCAGGGGAGTAGTTCAAGAACCAGCACAAGAGGGCGATGTAACTCGAATACGTACATGCATCAGCACAAACCCATCTTCGGCAACGGCATGGGTCCATCCGACATCATTGCTTGCTCCTGTGTCAGGGTACGGCACCCGCTCGACTCGGCTAGGTGCATCACGCTCTTACTGTCGTCCAGCACCGCCTAGCGTGCATGCCGCAGAGGAGCTACGTCACGACCTAGTCTACAGAGCTTGCTGCTTGTTCGATGTGTGTGCCCTCTCCAGGGCGAGGTTGTCACATTCGAGGTAAACTCGAATATGCAAGAGTGCGACTGTTTCCCGTTGCTTCCCCTACCTGTTCATCCGACATTTCGCTGTTTTGGCTCTCCTGACCTCCAAGAGATTGCAAATTCAAGAACCGAATGAAGTCTCGACCTTTTCCAAAAGCTGACAGATCCTGCAAGCCGTTCGGAATGCTTCCGAATCAGAAAGGGGCGCGGAATTCCGCAGGTTGCAAGAGGAGTGGCTTTCGGATAGACCGCTCATGAGTCTCGACGGAGCACAAATAGCGTCACCTTGCCAAAGCATGCGTTTCGCAATCGTCTGATGTACGCCAGCAGTGATCAGCACCCGGTCTCGACTGAATTCGAAGATAGCGTTCAAACATTGAGTCATGATTGCCTTATTGACTTTACAGTGCTGTAGTGTTTTCGATGAAACGAATTTTGGATTTTTGGCGAGGACTACCGGATGTCATCCGGGGTCTTGTCTTTCTAACGGAAGCGGGAAGCGATTGGTGAACAATGTTGGTCGACCATGCGTCCGGGCCCGGGCTTTGAAAACTACCTGTACAGTGACCGGAGTTGCAATCGTTGTCAAATATCATGGTTGGCGCTTGCAATTTCTCGAGCCTAGACTTGTCTCTCTTTTGCATTCAATTACATTGCGAAGGGCATCTCGCCTCACGCTTGGTCACATTACTTGTGCACTGTGAACGCGAGCAGTCGCAAACTCGACGACCACAGTTCTGATTTCGATCTGATTAGCCCTTTTGTCCCTTTGCTTTGGGCGGAGCAAACCTGGTTTGAGCTGCATGACCAAGGGAGCGACCTCGCTTATGGCTCTTGTTGCGCGACATCACGAAACTGGTTCTCCTTTGGATCCGTAGACGTTTCGTGATTGTGAATGCAAGACTGGCATGTGGCTATCAAGGCGATTTTAAAGATGCTTTCTGGGTGCACATATCTCTTGCATACATTACGTACAATTGCACAGCAAGCCGTATGGCTGGCTGCGACCACATCACTCAAGGTCAGATGCTCGAGCCGCTACTCCAACGCGCCGCAGCACCTGATCGTCCAGCTCGCGAAGACCTCCCTTCCGATCTTCGCCTCTTCTCCCATCGTAGGCACATACTGATTCTACGTTGACCTCCGCCGTACTGTAGCATTAAGCAAGCTCGCTGGAGCGATTTGGACCTTGTCAAGAGAAGCGGCTAGAGCCAGTCGGCACGTGCCCACAGTGTCAACTTCGTGGTGGCCGGGTAATCTTCTAACATTCAACCATCGCACTCTGCATCTGTGCATGATTTGGCCGCAGGCTTGTCAATTGAACAATGCGAAGCGACAATCACGGTTGAACTACAGTAATCGAGGTCGCGTCATGCGTCCACGAAGTCACATCGTCCGATGACGGGCTTTGTGGGATAATCGGTCTTGCCGGTAGCTTTCCGGACTGTTGGTCGGCTCAGAGTGGGGGTACTTCGGGTTACCCGAGCGTCTGTTCCACGAAGTGGGGTGGCAGTGCCAAGAGTTTCTGGTGGGATAACAGGACGCCGTCATGCTCGGAGATCTCATGTCAAAGGTGTTCGAACACGGTGCGCATCTCATGTCCGTGGAGAATCCACGGAGCTAGCGAACTTCTCGCAGGAACCCTACTTCTTTCGATATTCATTCTCCGATCGACACTCGTGCCGACCTATCACGAGGCAACACAAGATCGACCGTTCATACCATGCGCTTGGTTGAAGGGGACGAGTGGGATGCTTTTGCGAAAGGATCAGAGGTTGAACGCGAGAAATTCCTACTGCAGGTCTCGACTCGCCGAGTTCGGCCAGCTTGCCTTCCGCAGGATCTGTAGGATTCGGTTTAGCCGACGCCTGTAGCGTCAATGAGTCGACTTCAGCGACGAATCAAATCACAACATGTCCAAGGAGTTATCAGTATCTTCGAACGACGATGATGTCCAAGATCGTCACATGCTAAGGATCACTACAGGCGAAGACAATAGCTTCATTGCGACATAACCAGAGTTAACCGGGTCCACAATGTGAGAACATTTCATCTGATTACAACAATGCCTTTCCTTTCCGATTTTAACAATGCAATCAGCGCATGCAAGCGACGCTCAATGCTTACGATCATTGTGTCTTGGTTCGCACCAAAAACGGCAGGCCAAGCGAGTCAGGGTGAGGCCTCGAGATGCAAGTCTGTGCATTCTTGTGCTTGATTGTTTTCGGTGTTCTCTACGAAACATGCAGGTCGAGTGGGTCTTCCGTCCACGTTTGTTATTCTTACAAAAGTTTCTGGTCCCGACGGCCTTTTGGCACCTTGGAAGAACGAATTAAAAGCTTCGCGAGCGAGCACATGCACACGACGTAGCATCAAGTCAAGGTAAGGCCATCGATGACATCGGACTGGATCTCTTTCCAAACGCCACCCTCAGCCGAGGCGCTTGCTGCTCCTCGTGCATGTTTGCTATCAGGCACGCTCTTCGGATCAAGTCTGGGTGGCCTATGGCCGCCCCGATACAAGTTTGAAACGCATCACAACAGGCTAAGTCCTCGGCAAGAGTCATTCCTGCGCTGATGTGGCTGAGGCACAGGTGCGCAACAATTCAAAGTGGGGCCATGGTTGGATCTCCCATCTTAATGTTGAGGGTGAAGCCGCCGTTCGAAAACTCTGATGATTCCGCCTCCTGGCCTACTCAAAAGGCAACATAACGACCCGTCTCCCACAATCGAGCGTATGAAGCACAAGATCGCTCGACAGTACAATAGAATGCGAATGACCATAGAAACGTGAGTTCCGTCGGATGGAAAAGGCCGAAAGAGTTTCAAATGCCAAAGTACTTATCTCTTGACTTGCCAGGAGGCGAAGAGCAGCAACATCCTGAAACGTGAGCGGACAATCAACTTCTGCAGCGCTCCCTCACTCCCTCGCTTGCTTGATCCCTTTGCAAGATCGCGTCACTAAACCGGGGACCTGACTAGGGAATCTAATTCTTTTCGCTTTCTCTAAACTGCTACGATGCCAGTCATGGCGTTAAGAAATATTCACCATCTTGGGCGACACCGGTCATGTTTCTCGCGCTTCTGATACTACGAGAACGACTTGTTACAGCAGGATGACGGGTCTCGGAGGTCAGCCGAGTCTAGTAGCTTTGTTTTCCCACGAGCTCTCGAGCTAAAGTGTCGCCATAATCGGCCAAGCTACCCGCCTCAGGACGTCAACGCACGGACAGATTCCACAGCCTATCCAGTGAGTCGCGACCAATCGTGGCCTTCCTCAGCATCGCAATCTCCGTACAGTGTATCGCAGACACCCACTGCTTCGATAGATTGGTTGGTATCAAGGTTTCGGCAGATCCAAGTCGTCCCTTGCCGTATCGGTCTGCTCCCGACAGTAAGATTGCAAAGAGGTGATCACTTCGTGGATTCCCCGGTTCGCTCGATCGGGTTCCGCGGTATTGCGATCAGTAGGGTCGCGACTATTTGTCGCTCATGGCGAAGACCCAATCGCCATGATCTGCATTGTTCCTTTGATCATTACGTACAAGCTCACCAAAAGTGCATTGTTGATCTATCTTGCTGTCTTCAGTCAGCTCAGCTTTCACCCGGTAGAACTTATCCACGATTCGCTGTTGTTCCCGAGCACTACCCGAGTTTGGGTGTGGTTCCTCCAATGAACCAATTCTGACAACAGATGGGCTATCAATGTATGCCTGCAGCCCGGGTATGGTATGCATATCGTAATTCAGCGACAGTCCGTGCTCGACAGACTATGCAATCAGAGGTTCGGGAGCTCGGCAGGACCATAAACAATGTTTCCAGCTCAGTTCGTTTCGTTGAGCTCGACTGTAGTAGAATCTGATTGGCGATCCGGATGCACGCCGGCCAATATTTTGACAACTGGCGCAAAGCGTGACCGGTCAATTATGTGCATTTCTAGGCGCCACAGCTTCTATCTGCTTTGCTCAGTATCATGGAACCTGCAAGGTGCATAAGCTAAAGTCTGCATGATGCCTAACGAAACATTCTCGTTTGCGAGCTTACGCATGCTGAGTCGAGCTTCAATTTCTTGCTCAGCATCTGTCGAAGCATGTTCGAAAAAGCGTGGGAAAGCGAACGGTTTCTCACAGCAGCAGACTTTTGAAATCTTCTTACCGCCTGCACGATCTACAGTATCCACTCGATCTGCACCAAGACTTTAATCAGCTGCAGGCGCAAACTCTGCTCAGAACGATTCAGCGTTCATTGGTTTAGAGGCCATTCCATGGAAACAAATTTCGCTTTTAATGGTTGTGACTGGCTTCCACACGGAATAACCGAAGCCAATCTTCGCGCTTCCGTTCCGGATCTTCCCGCCTGCTCCTCACTAATGTCAGCAGTCGAGCTCGTACGATACTTGGCACGGCAATCCAGATCGCCATCGTGACAAGTCACAGCTTCACATAGGCCATGTCGATGTCACAGACACATCAAGTTCAGGATCAACATCCTTTCTGTAGATCGAATCTCAAATCTATTTGCAATGCTTAGCGATAATGTTGATCAATGTGAAAGCTTTGATGTGACCGATGACAGCCTACGACTCTGTCTCTCGAATCTTCTCGACCCATTGTCGCAACGTAGCAGAAAGAACCTCTGGCAGTGCTTCCACCTCTCGAACAACGACATAGTAGTCGAAGGGGAAAGTATCCATGTATCGCTCCATCTTGAGCTGCAATCTTCCGTTGGCGTCCGTATAGTAAGAAGCGTTGGTCATGTCCAGGATCGAGCCTCGTGGCTGTGGTACTGCGGGCTTGCCACCAGCTGGCGTCGAAGCGCCACTGGCAGGCGGCGGCTGCAAAGAGTCAATGATGACAAACACGAGCATGACTCGCTGTTCCGCGGCTCGGCGAAGCAACGAGCGCAGCTTGGCGTGATCCTGGCAGATACCGTCGGAGATGATGATCTCGAGCTGCCACAGGTCGCCTCCTTGTGATGCCGAGGATGACGATCGACCGGCGCGCGCTTCCGCTAGAGTGTCGAGCGACTTCTCCACCAGCTTGAGAACGTTGGTCTTCTTCTGTTGGAATCCGAGGCGATCAATGACATGGGCTCCATTCTGATCGTTGAAGCTACCCTTGCCAAAGTCGTGCAAGCTGTCGACATCTTCACCGAATCGGCAGATCGAGACATCACCAACTTCAAGACGCGAGAGCGCTCCTGTCACGAGAGCCAGAGTTTGATACGCTAAGTGAGCTGAGCGCGACTCTGACATACTGCGACTGTCGTCGATCGCCAACATGACTTGATACTCGCGCGACGACGGCTTCGTCCTTCGCAGCCAGATCTTGTCCTTGGCAAAGTCTGACGCGATGAAGGGTACAATCTTGCGCATGTTGAGACGCTTGCCCGTGCGGAAGTCACCATTGAGCCTTGTTGCCAGCGTGGGTGCCAGGATGAGTCGCAGTTGCTCGCAAAGGGAGAAAGCAAGATCAGCCGTGAGCGAGGCATACGACCTCCAAAGATCACCGGCCTTGGCCAGCCTCTCCTCCGAAGAAGTAACTTGGCGGAAAGCCTCGAGTTGCTGTTGCACCTCGTCCTCAGCCTCCTCCCTCACGTCGTCCGGAAGAGGGGTCATTGCCTCCTCGTCTTCCGCTTCCTCCTTGACCTGAACTTCGTCGGCCACATTCGCGTCACCATCGCGATCGAGCATCGCCTCCTGCTCTGCTGTCAGTGACGAAGACGGCGGCTTGAGGTCAGATGGCATGAACGCTTTCTGTTGACCGTCGCTGGTTTCGTTCCGCTCCTCCTTCTCTGGCTGATCAGGAAGCGGCGCAGGGCCTTGCTGCTCGGGCTCTTCTCGGTCATTGACGTCCTCGCCGCGCGGTTTGGCACCCAGCGACTCGTCCAGGTCTTCGATTCCCAGATCGCCAAGCTTGCGCACCTCATCTTGCTCCTGGGCGGCTCCGAGCGCTTGCATCTCGGCATCTCCATCGTTAGCGACATGTTCGACGTCTGTGTCCTCGGGCAAGCCTTCGCCATCGTCCTTGGCCTGATCACCAGAAGTTTGCTCTTCCTCCTCGCGTGCGCTCTGGATCTCCTGCATTCTGCGTCGGAATTGCTCTAAGGCATCACCCATCTTGCGGAGCGGATTCGGTTCGCTTTCGCCTTGGCCATCCTGCTCGGTATCGCCGGAGGCTTCGTCCTTCTCGGCCTTGGGTGCCCGTGCACCGCGTTCGCCAGCAGAAGGTGGTTGCTCGGCCTGCTCTAGGGGAGCTGCATCCTCAGACTCGTCAATGTCCATGCCTTGCTCGGCTTGCGACTGGTCCTTGTGAGCGTCCACTCGTCGACCACGCTGAGCTCGAGACGATTGCTGCTGGTTCGCGGACTCATCCTGTCCTCCGTCGTCAGCGCCTTGATCAACCGCATCGACATTGAATGGATCCACCTGATCTTGCTGGCCAGCGGCCGAGTCGTTGGCTTTAGAGCGCTCCTGCTTAGACTTCGACTCCGCCTCCGCCTCCTCATCTTCCACATCTTCGTCCATGGCGTCTTCCCCTTCGTCCTTGTCCACCTTGACATCGTCATCAGGCTGCTGCTCCTCGGCAGCTTCGCCCTCAGCTGTCTCTTCGGTGTCCATCTGGTCTTCGGGACCTTTGCCGTCCTGATCGTCTACAAGGTCATCCATAGCCTTGCCATCGACATTATCGTCCCGCTGATCCTCTGGCTGCTCGATGTCGCTGAACTCGTCAAGCCCGTCCTCGTCCTCGTCGCGATCGCCATCACTCTGACCGTCCAGGCCGTCCATGTTGAGATCGTCGTCGAGATCGAGATTCTCTCCTTGTTCGGCCTCTTGATCTAGCTGACGTCCACCACCTTCGCCCTGAGGTTCGGCCTCTTCGTTGTCCTCGTCGGGACCTTCGCCCTCTCCGTCTTCACCTTCGCGATCTTCAAGCTCGCCTGAGTCTGCGTCGTCACTCTCCTCGGCATCGGCTTGTTCAGGCTTCTGGTCCGCCTCAGACTGCTGCTCGTCGCGAGAGCCCTCGGCCGGCTGCTCCTGCTTCTGCTTGTTGTCACCAGCGGCTCCCGAATCATCCGTCTTGGGTACCGAGTCGGCCTCCTTGCCATCTGCATCGTTGGCGCCAAGGTCCTTGTTGGTCTTGTCTTCGGGGGCGTCTTTCTGATCCTCATCGTCCTCATCGTTCCCATCCCATACCTTCTCGTCGACAGCATTGGGGTCGAGAGGATCGACATCGCCCACCGCATCTTCAGGCTCTTGCTCGTCACCCTCGTCACCCTGTTCGCTGCCAGCATCGTCGTCGTCTCCATCAACACTGATGTCCTCGAGATCACCGCCAAAGTCGTTGTCGGCTTCCTTGGCGTTTTTCTCACGCTCTGTCTTTTCACCGTCATCGCCTTCGTCGGCGGGATCGTCCTTTTGCAGCTCCTCGATCTCGTCATCGTCTTCCATCTGATCGGTGATGTCTTTTGCACCGGAACCATCACCGAGACCTGTGCCGCCCTCAAGGTGCTCGCCGTCGTCCCCTTCGCCGTCGTCATTCTGCTGCTCCTCAGGAGGCTTACAGAATCCTTTGGTGGCCAGAGCAGTCATCAGGTGGCAGAGAGTGTGGTCGAGCTTGAGCAAACTTCTCGAGAAATGGGCTGATGCTAACAGGTGAGCGCGCAACAGCTCCGAAAACTCGTGAAGGAAGGGGTAGGCTGCAGTGAGGTGGATCTGCACCACCTGTTCGGCTTCGGGCGTCCTGGCCAGCTGCTGAGCCATCTCGAAGAGCTTCTGGACTTCCGAAAGGAGGGACGAAGATCGCAATACAGCCTGCTGCGCTTGAAGGTTCTGCAGTTCCGTCATGATGATCTTGTCGGCCAGGCTGTCCGCTTCGTCCTCTCTAGATCCTTGCTCTGCCGCCGAAGCCGTGAAGCCGACTTGGCGCACGTCTTGAGCGACTTGCAACACGGCAGAAACAACGGTGTTGGCTTGCTGGACGAGATCCTTGGGTTGGTATGCCTTCTTCAGGGGCGCTTGCAGAGTCGCAAGGCACTGTTCCACTAAAGACGAGCCACTCGCGGTCCACTCCCATACAGGGAAGAGCAAAGACTCTAAAGCGGGCAAAGTGTCCACGTGAATGCGCAAGTCTTGCTCGATCGACTTGATGAGTTCGCCACTGGCTTCGATGTCAGCACGCTCTTGCTCTGTGAGCAAGAACAAGCTCTTGACACCGCGGCTCGGTGCGGTCTTGGCGATCTTCTCGACCTGCGAAGCACGCTTGGCAAGCTCAGCCGTCAACGAAGGGACACGACCGAGCAATACTTCGCTCGCAGCTGCTGGGAAGGAAGAGGTAGCGAGGAACCTTGGCGCCTGAATCTTGATCTCGTCCATTGCGTTTGCAAGGCGAGCCAAGAAATCAGCCAGACTTTGGAAAGGCGCAGACTTGGTGGCCCTAGTTGCCGAGCCCAAAGCTGTGCCTTGCAGGTCGTGCATCCGTCGAGTCAGCTTCTCGAGCGACGAGAGCGTCTCCAGCTCCGAGTGCATTCGGTCTCTCTCCTGTAGGACCAGATGAGTGATGTGCTCAATGTAGTTGACACCCCTCTGGAGCTCCGCGGTCGACAGATCAGCACTGTGGCCCTGCAGAGAGTCACGGACCTTGGGCAGCGTGGCCAACAGACGGAAGAAGAGTCGTTCCACAGTAGCAAATTGATCGCCAGCAAGAGATTCGGGGCATACCGAGAGCAGTGCAGGGCGAGTGTAGATGTGCATGACGCTCTGATTTACGGAGGCAACATCCGTCTTGAGGAAGGAGCTGAGACCGATTCGGCGAAGCTCCTTCAGCAAATCGGACCAAGCCTTGCGTTTGCGAGCCGTCAGGTTCTTGATGGCCTTCTCATTGTCTTCCTTCGAGAAAGCGGGCGTGAGCTTGGCGAGCTGCTGCTGACGGTCGACAATCTCGTCAGCAAGATCAGCCACGCCTGCTGCGGTGTTCGTTGATCGAAGTAGGGTCGGCCAGAGACGGTCGCCGCTCATCTTCTGAAGAACCGAAAGAGTCTTGGACAGATTGCGAATGTGCTCGGGAGCCTCGTTGCTGGCGCTGGCCAGAGACACTGCCTCGGTCCAAGCATCGCTCGAAACGGCAAGCGCCTGTCGCTGGCTGTGCACATCCAGCGACAATGCTGGAATCTCCTTTCTGGAAAGAGCGTCAAGGTGAGAGGCGAGCATCGGGTCAACAGGCTGGCGGAGAACGTCTCGGAACTTGCGCAGCGTCTTGTGCAGCTGTCGGTGGGTCTTCTGTGCCGACTGCTTGAGGGCATGGATGTTGATATCCTTCCAGCTGGCCAGCTTGATAAAACCAAGGATGTCCTTCTCCAGTCTTGTTCGTTGGCTTTCGAGGGTGCTCGAAATACGATCGTTGAATTGGCGGAAGAACGTCGTGACATTCTGCAAGACCATACCAACCTCTTTGAGACCGCGACTCTCCTTGGGTGGTGCCAGACGCACCAAGCGTGCAATGAAGTTTCCGTACGATTCGAGGAGGGACAGTCGAGCCTCGAACTGACCAAGGGGGCTCGATCGTACGAACTGGTCCACGGCATCAATGAGCTGTTCGACATGCTCTTTGAAGGCCTCTGGACTGTCTGCCGAAGCACCACGAGTGCCTCGGATGAGGATCTCATAGACACGGAACCACCATTCCGCAAGTTCGTCTTTGAAGTTGCTCGCCTGAGTGTTGAGCAGCTCAGCCCAGCACGACAGCTCGAGTCGTCTCCACTCGATGATCTGGGCGGAGATGCGTTCGCGGTTGGCCTGAATCGAAGTCTGCTGGCTTGCAAAGCCTTGCCAATCCTCGGTGTGCGTGAGAAGTTGTTCGAGAGCACTCAGCATCTTCGCTACGGGGCTTGCCGAGTCGAGTCGCAGGACCGCATCGCAACGATCTCTAATGTGCTGCAAAACCATTTGCTCTGGCCACTCCTGAATCAAATGACTCAGTCGAATTCGAAGCTCTTCGACGATGGCAGTTGCCTTACGAACTTCCGCAGGACGCGAATCCAGATAGAAGTTGAAGTCCTTGGCTGTCTGAGTGGAGGCAAGTTGATCGTCGATGGCAGCGGAGAGACCGAAAGCGGCACCGACTTGGTCGAGCGACTCGTGCCAATCTTCGTGATGCTTGCGCAGGAGCCTCGTCACAAGCGTGTCTCGCTCTTGATGGTACATCTTTGACTCTATCTTCGAAGTCGAACCGAAGATCGCCATATGCGCATGCAAAACGGACGCATAACGTGGAGGTGGCAGCAACATGCCCTTGTACCGCGACTGATCCTCTCCATCTGCTGCTGCTGGCCCTGGTCCATCGAGCACGTCATCGTCGTACTCGGGGAAGAGCGATCGGAACTCTCGCTCTTCAGCATCGGCGTCCATCTCGATCGACTCTTCAATCCTGCGTGACTTGTACAAGCTTGAATTCTCTTCCTCCTCACGTTTGGCCCGCTCTCTGTCGAGAGCCCATAACTGAAAGATCCTCTCGTAGCTGCGGCTGATGCTCCTCAGTGTCTCAGGATCTTCAAGCACTTCGACGCTGAGAGCGGCGTTGTCGTAGGCGATTGCGGCTGTCGAAACAATTAGGAGCGATGCAGAGACGTCGGATCGTGCTTGTAATTGACCAGTGAGATCCGTCTGTCGCAGCAACGCAGAGCTGCGTGCAGTAGGGAACGTCACGAGCGCCTTCACGATATTCGCACGCTGCTTGACATCTGCCGATGCAGATGCGGTGCGAGCAGCCTGCCTGAGAAGGCCGAGACCCAGCTGCAACTGCAGTAGAGAAGCAATGATAGGCTCCACCAGGTCGCGCAAGTCTGCGAACGTCTTGCGAAGTCGATCACCGAAGGATAGGATGCTGGCTTGCAAGCTTGCTTCACGCTGCTCTGCCTGCTCTGAAGGTCCTTGACTCAGAGCTTGGACGAGGTCGGCTACTCGTTCGGCTGCTACCACCTCCTTCAAAAAGGAAGAAGTTTCCCGGTAGAACTGCGATAGAAGTCGGAGATTCGGCTTGCGCCAGGCTTGATCCCGGTCGCCACCTTGCACACGGAGCTGCAGCTTGCTCTCCTCGATCTGTGCGCGCAAATCGCGAATGACACGGTTGCTGGTCTCTCCGGTCAGAATCGTTTCTGCGTACGATTCGAGCTCCAGAGCATCTTGCAGCTGTGTTCGACGGAACTCGCCGAAGTCGGCCATGGTCCTGCGAGCGACGATGGGGTCCAGAGCAACGTTAGGCAAGTAGAGGCGCAGCATGATCAAAGAGACGGCGATCCAGGCTCGACCAAGCAGGGTGGCGTCCTCCTCCTCGGTGGTCGGACTGAGCATTGGCGCAAGTTCAAGCTCAAGGAAGGCAGTCCACTCGGATAGAGCTGCGGCTGTGCCCTCCGAAAGACGAGCTTGACTGGCCTCTTGAAGTGCCTTCAATAGCGTCCAGCATTGCTCCAGCGACCGCGACGCTTTCCATGCAGGAACGTCGTGATCTCCTAGCTCTTTGAACGCCGCATTGTAGAGAATCTCGGACACGAAGGACACGAAGCGGCTCAAGATCTGAGCCAGCTTCTCTGCACGTGATGACGAGCTTGCTGGCAAGGAGGCTCCTACCGTCTTGATCATGCGGCTTACTGAGGCATCGTGGTGCGCCTTGTCGAGAAGCGACCTGTTGCCGAATCGCGACTCAAGCAGGGTACGAAGGGCTGCAGGTCGCAACAGGTTTGCAGGTCCGTCGCCAGCAGAGGCTTGACCTGCTCCGGATGGCCAGAGTCGTCTCACCCAGGTGAAATCCGAAAGCAGCGCATTCGACTTTGGACCTGCCGAGTCCATAGCCCACAAGGCCGCCTTGCAAGATGCTGCGGCTGTCCGAACAGATGGTGCTGAATGAGATTCGAGGAGGTGCATGACGAGCCTCATTCTGGATGCTTCCGATGTGCCGAAGAGGCAATCGGGGGTCTTGATCGAGACCTCGACGATGTTGAGGAGAGCCGCCTCTGCGGATTCTGACGCAATTGATCCAGCGCGTGATCCATGTGCCTCGATGGCGACCTTATTGCTCGCAGAGCGGATGAGCTTCAGTGTCTGCAAACCAAGAAGCATCATGTCTTTCAGTTGAGCAGGTGCAGCAGACTGCTTTCCCGCGACACAGAGGGTGGCTGCTACGTCCAACGCATTTCTGAGCAAGTCACCGGCGGAAGCAGGGAGGAGTGCAGCTTCGTCGCAGATGAGACGGTAAAGGTTCGTCTGCATGCCTTCATCAGCGCCGAACAACGCCCAAATCGGAAACAACGCCTGACCAGACGTCAATTGGAGCGAGCCACCGAGCAAATCGATCGTCTTGATCAGATCGGCATCGCCATCAACGCCACCAGCGGTGACGTCCCTCACCAGCTCAGACATGAAACGCACCAAAACTTGCATGGACGAGAAGTCAAGCTCTGAGGCCGAACAAAGACTTTGCAGATACTCTGCAGAGCGCAATAGAAGGTCCATTTGACGCAAAGTTGAGGCGGTGATAGCTACCGCCCCGCTGCTCTGCATCGACTTCAAAACCATCTTTTGCACGGCCACGATCAACGGGAAGACATTGCGCACGGCAGTGGTAGCCTGATCCTCGTGGTGGACCAAAGCAGTGCTGCTGAGTCTCGCCGATCGTTCCAGGACGCTGAGATCCTGCAGACGCTTTGCTGCTGCAGTTTCGGCGACCTGCTTTGTCCCCAGACGATGCAGCATGGCAACGAGAAGGAGGTGGACAGCTTGCGATGAGACCGGCTGCGTGCCAAAAAAATGAGAAATGTTGTCGTCATAACGCAGGTCGATGGCGAGGCTGTCAGCCAGCTCTTGCGAGACTCGGCCAGAATTGACCAGATCGTGCTGCAGGGCGCCTCTCGAAGTCTGCAGAGGCTGAGCGGAGGAGATGACCTCCTGCAGCAGCGCCAAGGTCATATCAGATAGAGATGACAAGCATCGCGCTGCGACTTGAGAGGTCAGGACTAGTGCCTTGGGCGAGCTCAACCGGACGAGAAGAGATGCACCAGCCTCAGAAGCAGCTCCATCCTCTCCCGCCAGATAAAGAGGTAAGACAGCAGAAGCCAACAACGAGTTGGTCAGGGTCAATTGACTAGCGGCCCAGATTGCAGCCTTTCGCTGCAGTGCAGCGGATGCCTGGTCCGTTTCCAGAAGTTGAGGCTGCGCCTCAAGACCGCGCTGCGCTATTTGAGCACGAAGAGACGAATCCATGAGCTCGCGCTGAGTCGATCGAGTCAACTTCGTAGGCAGAGTCGAGTCAGCTCCGCAGAGAGACGTCAGCCTCTCCAAGTCGCTCGCTACAATATCGGGTTGCTGCAAGAGAGCGATCTCTATACCTCGGTTCCTCATGGCTCTGGACAGCTCGCCATGTCTTGGGTCCAGGCACATGAAGACACGGAAGCTCGGATGCGGTCGGACCACCGGCACCTTTCCGTCTACCACGCCACGTTCGCTGATGACCAACGAGCCATTGACCTCGAAAAGGGAGTTGAGACGATCGAGGACCGAGGCCGAGCACAAGTTTGCACTGTCCAGCATGAGCCAGTGGCCCTCTTGCAATGCTCGGAGCAGGGGTCCATCGATCCACTCGAACCGGCCTGTGGTGCGGTGAGCCTGTTCTGCACTCCGCGGAAGCTCTGCTGCGATGATCGTGGCATCTTCAAGAGCCTTACGGAAGATGTCGTCATGAACCTCGCTCGTTGCACTGTCGAGCGCTTCCAGCACTTCTGTCAAGCTGTGAGGGGAAACAGAGCCTCCAGTCGAGCCAACAGCAGCTTCGATTGCTTGCTTGGCGTCAAGGAAGGCAGAATACTGCATGTTGCCAATGGCGATGATGCGCTCGGAGATGCGGTGCATCTCGAGCAAAAGAGCAGCCAGAACATGTCGCGAGCGGGCCTGGGGATCGTACTGCTCGAACGTACCGATGAGATCCATGGTGTCGGTACCCGAGTTCATTTGAAACTCCTCAAGACGAGCGCCGGTCAATTGAGCCAACAATCTTACCATGCTAGTCTTGCCGCTGCCGGTGGGTCCGACGAGGATCGATAGCCATTCTTTGTGCACACAGTCCATTAACGCTTCGAGAACAGGAAGCTGACTTTGGATGAGCATGAGGCGGTGGTTGCTTTGACTCTCCAGAGCGGGCATTCGCTGCATCACAGCATGGCCGATACGCACTTGGTCGGGAGTAAGTGTGGGTACGACGCGGCTGTCGAGAGCAGTGCTGTCACCAAATGTCTTGCGGAAGAGCTCGCGAGCCGCTTGACGATCGGACGCAGTGCGGAAACGCTGAATGTAGAGGGAAGCCAGATGCTCGATCGGGTCGCCTAGCTTGTTGAGACCGAGGTCAGAGTGGAGCAAGTCGAGCCATCGCATGAGATCACGCAGATTGAACTCCCAAGGCGCGCCGATCCTACCGAACGTGTGTTTGACAACGACCTCGTGGTGCAGCTGGAAATTGAAGTGGATCATCCTGCGAAGCTGCTCGGTGTCGAAGTTGGGATACAGATGAGTGCTGATGGCCAGGATATCGTCACCAGTCAGCTCCTCGATGTGCACCTTGATGAATCTGTTCAGGAACGACTTGGGAAGGCCCTTCCTGCCTCCTCCTTGGTGGTGAGGGTTCTGGGCAGCAAAGATGCGGAAGTCGGGATGTTTGGTGAAGGATCGACCAAGTTCTGGCACGTACACGGTACCACGGTGGTCGAGACAGGAGTTGAGACCTTCGAGGACAGTCTGAGATGCCAAGTTCATCTCGTCAAGCAGTACCCACTCGCCCTGCTGCATGGCAGTCAGGAACGCAGCATCACGCCAAGCAAACTCGCCTGGTCCTCCACCCTCGAGCGGCATGTCGGAACCGAAGAGATCGACAAGCTCGGTCTGGTCGGACAAATTGATACGAGTCAGAGGACGACCAGCTCCAGCAGCCAGAGCGGTGATCAGACTCGTCTTGCCAGCACCGGGACTGCCTTCTAAGAGCACCGACTTGCCAGGCACGGAAAGAGCGCGAAGCACGCGCATCGCATTGGACGCGGACGTCTTGGCTCCGAAACTGAATGAACCACTGCCCTGGGTCAGGCTACCGCGAGCGATCGAGAAGGGACCGATACGCAGGTGTTCGTCCGTCGACTGCACTTCGAAGAGACTGGGAAGTTTGGAATCATATTCTGCAGGGGCGATGAGCTCAGCTACCTTGGCGAGACAACGGTCTCGGAGCTGATTGAGACCGGCTGCAGTCATGGCGGCGGTTGCAGGCAAGGCTCCAAGACCGTCAATGATGGTGAGGGAAGCGCCATGGGCGAATGCCAATGCGGGATCGAGGGCACCTTTGGCAGAAAGTTCGTTCATGAACGCTGCCCAAGTTAACAGATCTCGCAAACCAAGACCCGACTGATCACGTCCGCCGATCTGATGGATGAACCAGTCGGAAAAGTCGATGATGGGCTCGGTCCAGACCGAGAGGCTCGCATCCTTCCATTGTGCATTGATGATCTGGATCAAGTCGCTGCGAATATCGACATGGGGCACCCAGATTTCGGTGAATCGGTTGCGAAGCGCAGGGGACAGTTCTTTCTTACCGTAGTCACCACCGGGATTCATGGTAGCAAGGACCTGGAAGCCATCGGCGCCGATGATCTGCGATGCAGAGATGTCGGATTCGGAGCTCAAGTGACTTGACGAAGTAGCGCGTTCTGCCAGAACCAGAGTGCGTGCAGGCTCGAGGACACTGTTGAGACGTTCGAGGACACTGTCATCTGCCAATGAGATTTCGTCGAGCAGGATGTGGTCTCCGGCTCGCATGGCTTGCACCAGAGGACCATCCTGCCACTCGAACAATGCGGTCGCCTGGTAGACACTACGAAGCGCATTTCGCAGCATCTTTCGAGCTTCTTCCCTGTGTGCCTCATCGAGGGAAGCGAGGGTATTCTGCTCTTTGGACAAGACAATTTCGACGAATGAAGAGACATCCTCGAGACGGCTGCTTGCGTCTAAGGCATGTGCGATTTGCAGCGTGTTGAGGGCTGCGATGCACGCAGCTTTGGCAGCGCTCTGCTGTGCGGCTCGGTTGCGGAGAGGGCGCTGTCCGCCCAAGAGATCGGCAGTGTCGGTGTTCTGGTGGCAGTTGACACAGTGCAGCTCGCGTCCAAAAGCAGTAGCCAGCACCTCACAGACGGAGGTTTTGCCTGCACCTGTCTCGCCAACGAGCAAGACAGGTTCGTTGTAACGCAGACTCGTGGCGACCAGGCACAGGAGTCGCTGGAAGGCCGAGGTTCTGACGATGCAGGTATTTGCCAAGGCGCTGAGAATACCGTTGCCGAGACCCGTGCCCAGGCGCGCTAGCGCAGCCTCACTTTCGGAACCTTCGAGGCGGTACATGTGGTCGATGTCGAGGTTGACGCGCATGATCTTCTCGATGACCTCCTTGACGGTTTCCTTGTCGTCGAAGCGACGCGCTCGCTCAGCAATGAGCATGTAACCGTTCTCGGCGAGCTGCTGATAGCCGACAGCCTCACGGTTGCCCCATCGGAAGAGATCACGCAGCGTGACGAATGCTTGCTTGGTCTCGAAGACGCGACCAGCCTGTCGTCGCTTCTGTAGCTCCTCGAAGACACCCACGATGCGAGAAGAGTAGGAAGGTGCGATCTTGCATCGATTGGTAAGAATAGTCTCGAGCTCAGCACGAGGCACATCGTCGAAGTGAAGTTCGAGAAATCGATTGCGGAAGGCGCGACTGAGCACCTTTCGTCCAGCATAGAGACCAGGCGGGTTTTGGGTGGCGAACAACATGAAGTGAGGATGCGGCTTGACCACCTCGCCGGTTTCGGGGATGACGAGCTCGCGATTGTCGTCGAGAAGGCGATTGAGCGCTTCGAGTACGTCGGTCGGCGCCAGATTCAGCTCGTCAAGCACGATCCAGTCTCCTCGGCGAAGTGCCTTGACAAGCAGCCCCTCTTGGAAGCTCAGCTTGCCCGAATCCGGATCCGATGCATAGGAGCCGATGTATTCCTGAATGTCGGTGTGTTCGTGGTTGTTGATGCGAACGAAGCGATGACCGGTACGTCGAGCCAGGTATTCGACAGCGCTGGTCTTGCCCGCCGAAGTGGGACCTTGAATCAGGACGGGGAAGCGGCGCGTCAATGCTGCGCGCGACAAACCCACGAGCTTGCTCTGCACTGAAGGCGTCAGAATGTAGTCCTCGGCTGCGTCAAGGGGTGCAGGACCGGTGGGCAACCAGAATGGTCCGACTTGAACAAACTTGCCCTCATCTGCCCCCTGAGGCGCCGGCGGGATAAAAGTCGCAATGGCACGAGCGTTCTTGGCCTTGGTCAAGGTGTGCTTTTCGATGATGGCACGGACGGCTCTTGCGCTTGGATCGTCGAGAAGCAGCGTGAACGCCATCACGAAGCCTTCCCATAAGCTGCGTCGCAATCCGTACTGAGGCGCAATGTCGGTGGCGAAGGTCAAGGCGCGAGAGAGAGTACGAATAGAGAAGTGAGGTCGCTGATTGGCTCCATCTGCCAATTGATGCTGTTGGGCCAAGCGGCGGATCTCTGCATAGCATTCGGCAACGTCCATGATGGCGCCACGATCGCCGAGTGCATGTTCGCCGATGTACTTTTCCACGATGGCCGTAAGCGCATCACGATCGGCATCTGGGCTGGGCACGTAGAGCTCCGTGAAGCGTGACCTCAAGCTGGCGGGCAGATCCTTCTTGCCGACGTCGGTGGCCGGGTTCATGCAAGCGAAAAGGCGGAAGTTGGGATGCCTGGGGATGGGCTCGAGATCACCACGCTCAGTGAGGGTAATGCTGGAGGTGGGCGATTGAAGCAGACCTGTTAGACTGTCGAGCGTCTCAGCGGCTGCCAGATTGATCTCATCGAGCAAGATCCAATCACCTTGGCGCAAGGCCTTGACTAACGGTCCTTCGACGAAGGAGAAGACAAGATTCTTCTTCTTGCTACCGTGTTGAAGGCCAAAGTCTCTAGCCTTTGCATCAAGCTCAATCCATTCGCGGTCGAGCTCGGCTTCAGCGCGTGCATCGTCGATATCGGCAGGCGAGCCCTCAGTAGCTCCGAGTTCGGTCTTGCGCTTCTTCCTGGAGCCGGCGCCCGGACGAACATCGGCCTCGGCGGTGGTGATACCTTCGTCTACATCTTCAGCAATTCTGTTCTTGGAAGAGCTCTTCTTGCGCTGCGAAGCCATCTTGGCCGACTCGCGCCAGAGAAGGGCCAATCGAGACCATTTGCCAGCGACGAAGGCTTTACGCTCGGCGTCAACGAAACGAGCATTGCGACGGGAAGAAAAAGTGCGCGCAAAGAGCGAGCTCCATTGATCGTGCAACTCAGTGGCGGGGACCTTGGGGTCAAGAGGTTTGAAAGCTCCAAGAAGATCGCCACTCTCGGTCTGTTGACTCAAGTTGAGTGCGATCATAGGTTGACCCAGGAGGGATGCAAGATGCTGAACCACGGTGGTTTTGCCGGTACCCGTCTCGCCGACAAGCAGAATGGGCTCGGCCAAAGCTGTCGCGACCGCCAGTCTTTCCAAGAGAAGCAAGGAAGGCTTGGTCATGGCAAACTTTCGCGAGACAGGCGCCGCACGTTTGGCGGTGGATTTAGATCGACGCAGCAGCTCGCAGCGTCCGACTCGGATCAAGCTAGAACCAGCATCGGTGGACTGACGCACAGCCGTAAGATCAGTCGTGGTGTCTGCCGACCTGACAGAGAGCTCGGGGATTCGCTGCTTGAGGGCCCACCATGCGCGTTCGCTAGTCAAGCCGAGCTCTTCGGCGAGGAGCTCGACCAGGGCACTATAGCGATCTACGGCCTTTCCATTGACAGGCTTGATGGCTGCCGGGGATGCCAAAGAGGAGTCCTGAGCGGGAGACACAGAACCAAGGAAGATGTCGCAAGCCTCGATGAAGATCTCCTCCTGCTGAATGGGGTTGCTGAGCGGGTCTGCGAGCAATGCGTGTTCAGCAGACAAGAGTCGTTCGACACGACGACACCACTTGATAAGATCTCGCAGCGTCGCGGTACGTACACTTCCTGTGCTGGGACCTGCTCCCTTTGCTGCTGCCTGGTTGGAAGCAGCTGAGGGCTGCGTGGCCCGCTGGAGCTTGTACCAGGTCGCTACCAGACGGTCAGCAAAGTGGGACCGCTGACCGGTGAGACGCGGGAACTTGTTCTGGAGAATGCTGCGGACGTCGTGCTGCGTGGGCGAGTCGATGATGACCTCTGACCAGTGAGAGCTGCCCAAGAAAGTGGCAGTGGAAGAAGAGCCGTGTCGCGCCGATGATGCGACGGATCTTGTGGCAAAGAGGGCGAATCCTTGGCCAGCGGTGACCTTACCACGACTGCCAAGGTCGATGACGGGACGCGTTCCAAGAGCTTGGGTGGGTCCAAGCTGCTCGACAAGACGTGCTACTGTGCTGAGCACTTCCGAACCTGCTTTGTCAATGTCCTCCAGGACAACCCACTTGCCCTGACGGACAGCTCGAGTGAGTGCTCCCTCTGTCCATTCGAACTTGCCCGGCTCAGTTGGGCTTGATACGAAGGAGCCGAGAAGCTGCTTGGCATCGATACCAGATTGGTCGCCGAGCTGGACGGTGAGAAGATGACTAGCTACGGATGGCGATTCGGGGCCCTTGAGGAGCTGGGAGAGGTGGCGAATCAGACTCGACTTTCCACTCGAGGGAGGTCCGGACAGCAAGATGGGATAGTTGAGGCTGAGCCGAAGAGCGAGCTCGGAAAGCGAGGGCGTGATGCCTCCTGTCTCGACGAATCGATCCTCGCAAGATTGTGCGTATTCTGCCTCGATGCTGGGAGAGCATGGCAGGAGTACGCCGCCAATGCTGCAAACTTGTGGTGAAAGGTCTTTGGCAGACAGTGTGACTTGTTTCTTTTTTGAGTCAGCAGTCGGTGGATCCGAAGAGAGGTAAATTGGGTCGTGAGAAGTCACCAAAGTTCGAGCGCGTTCCATGCGAATGAACTCTTCGGCCTCGAGGGTCCATACGTTGATGCCATGTGACTCGAAAGCGAGAGGAGCCACGGCGTCGATGTTGTGCATATCAGAAATGCCGGTAGAGAAGATGTCGAGACACTGCTGCTGCAAGTCCAGTCGACCTTTTTCGCTGATGCGCTGCTGCAATGCAAAGAACTTGAGCGCAAGAAGGCGCGTGAGAATCGAGTCGGATCCTTCCGTCGACAGCGCAACCTTATGAGCCCATTGAGCGCAGGATCGGCCGATATCACCGGAGAGAACATGCGGAGCTGCGGCGACAATGCGATAGAGGTCGAGCAAGACCTGATTGCGAATCTGAGTTTGTGCATTTGAGACGTTCGTCAAGAACTGAGCGAATGTAGCTGGGTCGACGAAGTCGAACAGACGATTGTTTACGTCGGGAAAGATGCTGATAAGTAGTGCGAATGCATGCAAGGTTTGGGAAAGCACGGAAAGCTCTGTGAATTGGCTTTTGATCCGGTCGAGACTGCGCACAAGCAGCTCTAGCAGAATTGGCTTGAAATGAGCTGCTACGGAGAGCGTGCAGTCAGGTAGTAGGAGAATATCTGCGATCCGATTTAGTGCAGACGATGCAGGGATGGGTTCTGGGAGATCGATTACTGAGCGAAGTGGCGGAGTAGCCTTTTGGCTATCCGAGATCTCCTGCGCCAAAGCAACGCAGCTTGCGTGCACATCGAGATCCAATGCTGAGCGTCGTGCTGGTAGGCTGGAAGCGTGAACGTAAGCGGCGCCTGACGTCGAGTTGGTCACAAGTCCCATGATGACGCACGCAAGACTTTCTCTGTCTGTGAATGAGTTGGCGGTAGGGTCGGATTCACTGGCATCTGTTGTCCAAGTGTCGACAACGCTATGGTTTGAGCCGAGGATAGACTCGATGAATTACCTGTCGGAAGGGCCGCACAGATCGTTGCCTGAAGATGGTAATGCGTCCTTGAGGCTGACAAAGGGCGGTTGCCAAATGTGATGATAGAGACGACGCCAGCTTTCCGAAACGGTGGAAAGGCAACCTCGAAGTTATGGTGATGAGCATGTCATGCGTATTCTTCCGCTGTTTCCGCACCCTGACAACACTTTTTCTTCTAAATTTTCTTCTCTTCGCCTCCACCGCGAAATTTTTCAGAAAAGTCGCTGACGCGCTCAGCGGCCACACAAAAAACAAGGGTCAAAGAATGGGGCAGTCCGACTTCCGAGATTCAGTTGCAACTTTTTGGTTTGAACGACATCATCCTGAATCTTCCTAACCACCCTCTTTCCATCATCCACATCATCTTTTGCTATACGAATCCTTCTCCTCCACTCAGAGAGCATATATACGGTCTCAAAACATGTCGGCACTTCCTGGTACGTAATCTGCATTTTCGGTCGACCTCAGTCTCAGTCCGACCTTCGACTGACCGTGTTACCATTGCGTTTGACTTGCTTCCGCACATTTTACCTACACAGACAAGATCGGCTCCTTGCTGTTCTGCCCAAATTGCGGCTCACTACTGGATGTTCCTGGAGATGAAGACTTGATCAAGTGCGCTCCATGCGGCGCTGTCCAGAACGCGAAAATATACGACAATCTCGCCATCGTGACTCGCTCTCACCCATCAGCATTTCCATCAGCACTCCGTCAGAAGCGACAGCTTGTCAACACAGCAGCAGCGCTAGGCGACGACAACAAGCCACAAGAGGCCACCATCAAGGAGAAGTGTCCAGGCTGTGGCAATGACGAGATGAACTTCCATACGCTCCAGCTCCGTTCCGCGGATGAAGGTACCACTGTCTTCTACGACTGCCCCAAGTGCGGATACAAGTTCAGCCAGAACAACTGAAAGAGTTATCATTGCATTCACGCATATCGCTTCTACACGCCACATACCTCGTTTGCTCGGACTGCGATCTGCGATCTGCCCCGCATCCTCACAGCACTCTTTTACTTGCATTTCTTTGTTTCCCACCATCTTGTATTACTAGTATCTGACATACAACCCCTTCCAGCCCTTGGAAGAGTGATAGCGAGTTCCAATTTGCGATGATCAAAAGTCGCCCTCTTCATCGTCCTCTACATCCCAGTCAACAGCTGCTTCCAGCTCCTCTGCTTCTTGGTACATCTTGTCCAGGCCCGACAGCTTCTCCAGGTACTGATCCTCGTTGAAAACCTTCAAGAGCATCTCAAAGCCTTCCGATCGATACGCATCGACGACCGACGCACTGCAGCCCGTGCACCGATCGTACGCCTGCCCCACCACCCTCAACGTATTGAACTGGGCAAGGAAGCCCCGTAGCTGATGCGGAACGATTCCTAATACCGTGGCGGCATTGGCGATGGCTTCTGCATCTTCCATGCCTCTTTTGGATGACTCGCCCGCCGTAGCAGGTGCATGCACGCCCAGAGCATGTTGCACCACAGAGACCATGAGCTCGACCGCTGAAGCACCCGCGATGGCGGCCAGACCGGGTCGTGTGACTGTGCACATCTGGTCAAGCGTTCGGTCCGTCAGAGAATCCGAAGGAGCCACAACATCATTGCAAAAATAGCACCCGAGTCGACCGTGCCAACTCTTGCTAGCGTCTGCACCCTCACTGCTGGAATCCGGAGGGGCTCCGTGTCGCATCACCAGATAGCTGTCGAACCCAAGCGCAGCATTGATGACCAGCTTGGATTTGGCCGCTCCCAGTAGCGTCGGCATCCAGCGGCTTTCTCTTGAGTCCATCAGCAGATAGATGACATCGTGTTCGTCCACTAGCTTCTCCAAGCGTTCCACATCCGCTTTGACCTGCTTCTCGCTATTCGGTGGCACCGGATGGCCGGGCATTGGAATACTGAGGCTGATGCCCTTGGCGTCCACGCCAGGATAGATGCGCTTCAACCGCTTGGCCGCGCATTCTGCTTTAGGCTGCCCGCCCTCGAGGCAATCCTCGAAATCGAACAGAGGCTGTCGCACAGGATTGGAGAAAGACACCTTTGCCGAATCCACCAGGGTAATCTGGCGCACTCCCCAGCCCAGCAGCGCACGCGCAACGTAGCAACCCAGCGTGCCGGCGCCAAGGAGCAGGCACCGAGTAGATTGGATCTTTTCCAGTTTGATGTCTGGCATGATCCTCCAACGCATCAGCTTGAGATTGAGATCCAGTGCCTGATCTGCCAGCTTTGTGGGATCCATCAGAGGGCCAAGATCCGCTATCTTGGGTGCCAGCTTGCCTTGTGCATTGCGCTCCCAGCCTACACCGTTGGGAGCATCCTTGTTATGTGGCTTGCTCGAGATCTTGGTGTCTCGTCCTTGCACCTGAAGCCCTGAAGCCGATGAGAGTTGCTGCGAACTGGGAAGATGGACATGCGCAGCCACACTTCGCATTGCATCGGAGCCAATTGTCAGCTCGTCTTTCCAGCAGATCACTTGAGCGCTCTCGACTCCGAATTTGGCATGGAGGTACGCCAAAAGGTTGCGTAAAGGCCAGCCTGGAGTTTGCGACGCGCCTGACGGATCAACGAAGCCGATGTATCGCTCCTGCTCTGGCACTCCGTGGAAGAACGACGTGTAGTCCGCGATCCTACCACACTGAGCATCTCCGCCTCTGTTGGCCTTGAAGAGGAAGAAGCCTCTTGCTTCCCTTTCGTGCTGGACCCAGGTGGCAAGCGTGCTGCAGTGAGCAGCGTCCATGACCGAAGTTATTGGCTTCCAGGCATCCGATCCATCTTGAGCTTCTTGGACTTCCCATGCAGGATTAGTCACCAGAGCAGGATAGGCAAACCAGTAGTAGAACTTGTATTTTTTCAGGTCTGCAAAAGTGAGCGCCAGGAATGTGGTGAGGAAGGTCTCGGGATCCTTGTCAGAGTGATCGCTCGTGAGGCCTCGCCAGATATCTTGGAGTGTATTGTCAAAGATGGCGGCTTTGTCCGCATTGCGGAAGGCTTCGATGGTATTAAAGTTTTTGAGATAGCCGCGAGCAGAGACTGGCAATGCCTGAGGAGAAGTTGCGCTGCTGGAAGACAATGATAGAGGATCTGACGAAATAGCCGGTGTTTGCAGACTGGTAGCATCCAAGCCGATCTGGCTGCCAAGGGAGACCAATTCACCCGTCTGTCGGTCCAGGATCACCTTGCCGGCAGAGTAGCGAGCGCTGATCTCGACGGCATCATCGCTCAGCTGGAGCTTGTCGATCTTGAGCGAGGTGAGTTCCTGCCAAAAAGTCGGATGGATATTTGTGCTGAAAGGCGCGAATTTGAGGATCACCATTGCGGGATTGCTCGTTCCTCCAACCGCCTCTTACGTGTATTGAACGCTTCCTTGCTGAGGCCGGACAAAGCAATGGAGAATGCAGCCCGAAGGAAGATGTTTGCTGTTGCGTGAATGTGGGTGATGGGTCAACTGCGGAAGGTGATGTCGTGCGTGTGGAGGGGACGGATGGTGGTCTATTGCCAAATGGAGAGAGGTTGTGAAATCATGCCAGGGTCTGGACAAGGGTCCAACGCCGGTGTGATAATTCTGGCCCGTGCTGCCCACGATTCTGCAGGAACTTGGCGAGTATAAAATCGACACGCTTTTGCGCAGTAGCGGCTCAACATGGACTGCAAATAGTCTCGATGCATCAACAAACGCTTTCATAGGGCAGGAGGACAAAGGTTCGAACAAGTATGAGGAAGGAGAGACCCGAAGGCCGCATAAGGATATCGGTTAGTTGCTTGCAAAGAAGACTAGAGTGCTAATAATACAACAAGTAAAGAAGCTGAATACGGAACACCCTCACGTGCTCGCGGACCGGTCAGGATAGATGGTGAAAAGGCGATGGCTCACGAGCTCTGGGTTGCATCATCTGCGAATCAAGCCGGGCGGCCCGCCGGAAACGAGCGGCGGCGCCTTGCCTTTAACGCCATAGTAAGCCATACCACCAAAAGGCATGGATGAGTCGAAGACTGCAGATCCACTGCTTTGAGACGCGTCAGGCTGACCGCTGGCCTGACTGGAGGTGGGCGCCGCTGCTGTCGGGGCGGGAAGCTGGCCAGCTTCTTGGCGCTTCTTCTCCCTCTCAGGTGTTTTCCAGGCGGCACGGATGGCCGGCGCTGCGCTGACGAGCTCATCAGCCTCCACACCATCCCTGATGGATTTGAGAATCTTTTCGACAATGGAGCGGTGATTGCCATGGTGCTTGTCATCGCGAATACGCATCATTCGCCATCTGGGTGGCAGATTGAGACCTTGCGATAAATAGGGTTCGGTAGCAGGTTGCGGGTCGACGCTCCAGTAACATTCGACGATTCGATCATCGAACTGCTCGCCTGACTCGACCATTTGTCGCCATTCCTCCGGCTCGACCCAAAGCTCGTCGAAAAATTCGTACTCTTCGGCGCCGGAGTCACCAAGGTACTGATGGAGCTCGAAGAAAGGCATGACCGAAAGATTTGGTAGATTGCCGCGAGGATCCCGCTCAAGGTCAGGTGGAAAGCGGAGAAGGAGCTTAAAGTCGATGCTGTTCTCGTTTGGCGGCTTCCATTTGAGGATCTTAGGGTCAGTGCCCATGACGTATCCGCTGTTGAGACATGTGAAGATGAGACCGTCGTTGCCGTGCAAGAGGTTGGGTACAGTCTCGTAAAGGACTTTCTGAATGCCGTAAGAAAGGTCCATGTGCTTGACTTGGACGTCGAAAGGACGTCGAGCTGCTGCTGCTGGATTGCGTTTGAGAAAGTCTACATAGGGAGGGTATACGAAACTCTTGAGACGGCCATAGCGCTTACTGAGTGGGCGACTGGCGAGCAACTCGCGATCAAGAACGATGAGGTCGAAGAGGAGCAAGATGAGCTTCTGCTTGCCATTGGCATCGGTATCGATGACAAGCTCTCCGTCCATCAATGTGTGGTTGCGCATGCCATGCACTCGCGCCACTTCTGGGTCCTTGGGCATGTGATGGGGGAAGACGAGGCCCTCGACTTTGTAGTAGTCATTCTTGCGGTCGATGAGGAAGACCTCTTGGATGCCGGTGGATGAAGGAATGACGATGAGAACGAGGACGCGCTGACCATCTGACTTTTCACAAACCCAATAGTCCTCGGACTTTAGCAAATCGATGGAAGCCTTTTCGAAGGAGACGGGTTGGGCGCCAGGAAAGCGTGCATGGTTGACACGACAGAGGTCGCGAACATGGTCTCGAAGGTAGCTAAGCTGTTGGTAGTCGTCGATCTTGCGACCGGGCACGTTCGGGACGCTGGCGGTGTGAGCGGAAGGCGCCATGCTTGTAAGCTGAGCTCTCACCGACGGCGATGGTGAAGATGCTAGATGAATCGATCTTGAACCCGGATTGCGCAGTTGAGAAAGATGGTGTAGAAAAGGGTCGACGATAGCTCGGCAGGATCGCCGGCGACAGCACAAACGCCTCAGTAGATGGCGTCAGAGATGTGCTGTTCCAGCTTCGCTTTGAAGGATAAGGTAGGCGAGTAGAATGATAAGGAGACGAGCGTAGTCGAGATGTTTGCTTCGCGAAAGTGAATCTCAAAAAATGCCAGGGAGAGCCGATGATTGACCCCCGTGTCCCGATTTCCGCTGGATCAATAAGCCGAAGCCTTTTCGTGCGAGAAACCAAGCGGTCATTCGCCACGTTCTCAAGTTGGTGACCGGCCAATCCAAATATGGATAGATGGGCGCTGTGTCGCTCGATGCCACTCCCTCGACGATGATTGCGATAATCCCAGAGAAGCATGGTGAATAGGATGTGTGCAACGCCCAAGTTACGTCTCCTCTATCTCCCAATCCCATGCTGCTCTTCTGCGTGATGCCACAGCATGCGAAGCGCGGATCGGATCGCCACGGCGTCTGGTGAATCCACAAGTTGCCCGAAGAGGTGTGCTAAGAAGAAGGAGCTGCATGCTGAACTTTTGCAGCTTCGTTCGAGCGCAGCCGGCGGAACTTGTCCGGTCAATGAAAAACAAGATCCCCCCTATTTTTGGCAAATTGCCAGAGAGTGTGCAGTATCGCCTGATGCAAAAGCGGAAACGGCGCTGTCCGAAAGCGTGCGCAGCGGCATACTGTAGTCAGAGAAGAAGCGGTGAGTGACCGCCATACAGAGAGTGGGATGCCGACCGAGATTCCAGGCTTTGGACCCTCTCTTTCTCTCTCCCTCCCTCTCTTTTGTTCGGTATGAGAGAATAGAATCGCACAGCCCACCTGTGTCACTGTACTGTACTGTACTGTACTGTACGAGCGAAAGATGCTGAGCAGCGCTTGCCGGCAAATCAACAGAGTGAGGCTATAGCGGGAGGAGGTGGAAAAGTCGGCACAGCCGCTCGCTGCACAGCCTGTATTTCTAATTTCGCAGCCCTTTGACCGAATTTAGGCTGCCCTGAAGCCCACACAAAAAGACCATCTTGGAAATTGATTTGCCAAAGGCCACAGTATGGTCAGCACATGGTGAGTGTGCGTGTCGCAGTGTCAAGCGGATGCATGACCTTTTGCTTGATTGCCATTTCTGAGTTGAGTGTGACTTGATTCCTGAGACAGTACAGTAGAGTTCGGGATCGAGCCCAGTTCCGATCCTCTCCACATCACCACCATCAACAACCTTCTTAGAGACATTCATTGCTCGATCCTACCTTCAACACTTCTTGCATCTTCAACTCAATAACGCCCACGACCCGCACTCAACACATAACGATATGTCGGCTAAGGACTACTACGGCGGCCAGGGTGGTGGTATGTATCCATTGCAGTTCGGCTAAGAGTTGGCGCCACCGAGGGATTCCCACTGTCCGTCCCACTTGACGCGCGTGCGATACGAGGCAAATGACGAATAGCGGCTTGATTATCCAGACTTGACGACCCAGCATCGGGCTTCGTGCTGCACCTGCCGCATGCATATCCTCTCGCCATCAACATGTCATTGCGTGCCTGGACCAACTCAAAGGGACGAGGTTGAGCTTGAAGACATTACGTCAGGAGCACTTCTGAGCGAATGAGGCAACACCGTATGCGCCTCTGAACTCTTGCACCTCGGACGCGATGCGATTCGGCGCTTTCCATTTTGCAGTGTTTCTGTCGATCGGTGTTGATAGGCTGGACAGTGGCTTGGTATCCCGGCATGGATGGTCCCAACTCTAGCCAGCGACTCCATTGCACTCGTTTTCATGCTCGTTGATCACTCACTGACCCTTCCCGTCCTCCTCTTTCTCCGCTTTTCAATCCACAGGATACCCCCAGCAGCAAGGTTACCCTCAGCAGGGTTATGGCCAGCAGCCTCAGCAGGGCTACTATCCTCCCCCTCCTCAGCAGGCCTACGGTGGTCAGGGCCAGCAGGGTTACTACCCGCAGCCTCAGCCCCAGCCTGTCTACGTTCAGCAGCCCCCGCAAAAGAAGGGCGGCGGAGGCGGACCCGGTGCCTGCTGCGCATGCTGTGCTGGTATGCTCGCGTGCTGCTGTCTCGAGGACCTCTGTCTCGGTATGTATACGCTTCCAGAGCTCATCGCTTCCTCCTCTTCATCACCACTTACTGACATTCCGATCGATCGACTTCTTCTGCGATCCAGATTGCATGTTCTAAACGTCGCAACTCGCACTTTCCGATCCCAAGTGAGCTCCAAAGCTTCCAAGGCGTGTCGATTCAACTCTCGTCTTGAATTCCTCGGTGCCCTTGACCTCCCTCTTTACCATCATTCTGTATATCCTCGAGGACATTCCGACCACATCACAAAGCATTGGCAGCCGATCCGGTCCTGCCACCGCTACGTCTTCATGTATTGCTCTCTTCTACGACTTTGTATATATATATCACATTACGATAAATACCTTTTACGACCCGAGACTCTACAATCTTGATTGTTCAGATCTGGTCACTGAGACTCTGTGCGAATACTGTGACCCCGAATGCGGCCACTCTACGCTCATCGTGCGGAAATTGCCATGAGCGGCGGAATCGAAGGAGAAAGTGACTTTGCCAGCCCCGCCCAAAACATGTTGAATCTTGGGCCGCCGGCTCTACGTCCCATACCTAGCCTTTCGCTTTTGGGTTGCTCCTTTTTCGACCTTTCCAATCGATTCTGCTTTGCCGCGCCACCGCTAGTGTATCACATCAGGTTACCATCTGAGGACTGTGTGAGGATGCTAGTCGTCACTCTTCTGCATGCTCTGCCTGCCATGTCAGAGCTGCGTCTTTCATTGACGGGGCGGGAAAGTCTTTTTTCGAAACAACTGTGTTAGGCTCATAGTTCCCACATATTATGACATTTTTCTGAACTCCACATCAGAACAAAGTCGATCACCGCTGAACGCGTTAGAGGGAAAGCACTGACGCACAGGCATTCAAAAGTGGCACCTACGAATTGCGCTCAGGTACCGAGACAGATTCACACAACGACCAACACCTTACACCATCATCCTAATCTCTCTCTCTTTGCTGATCATTCATCGCCTTAGCTCTCCGCCTCACCCAACACCCTTGCAGAGCATCCGCAATTCACTGAGCGCTTATCTGCTTCTCTCGATCGACAATTCGCGAAGAATCGGCTTGAAAGTTCAGCATCGCTCCTACTCTGCATACATCAACAATGAACTCGATACTCTCGCGCTTCGATCAGCCAGCAGGCTCCTCCGCTGACGCCATGTTCGGCGGCTCTAGCACTGCTCACGACCTCAAGGGGGCTCCTGGCCAGTTCGACCTTCCCAACATGGATCCGGCCACCTTCCTTTCCCAATACACCGACGTCGACTCTTCCAACCCAGCAGCTAAGATCAAGCTCGCGCACGGTACTACTACACTCGCATTCCGCTTCCGCGGCGGCATCATCGTCTGCGTCGACTCTCGAGCAACCGCTGGATCCTACATTGCATCAGGAACTGTCAAGAAGGTCATCGAGATCAATCCTTACCTGCTTGGAACCATGGCCGGTGGTGCTGCTGATTGCCAATACTGGGAGACCTATTTGGGTATTCAGTGCAGATTGCACGAGTTGAGGAACAAGGAGAGAATCTCGGTGGCTGCCGCCAGCAAGTACTTGAGTAACTTGGTTTACGAGTACAAGGGTATGGGTTTGAGCATGGGTACCATGATCTGCGGCTGGGATAAGACCGGACCCGCGCTTTTCTATGTTGACTCGGACGGAACGCGATTGAAGGGTGATGTCTTCAGTGTTGGTTCCGGTTCAACGTTTGCCTATGGTGTGCTTGATCAGGGCTACAAGTGGGACTTGACCGACGAAGAGGCACAGGAGCTTGGACGACGATCCATCTATGCTGCCGCTCACCGAGATGCCTACTCTGGTAACGTACGTATCAATAGCCACGAGAATCTCGCGAGGCTCAATGAGCACGAGCCTAGCAAAGCCTCCTTCCGCTTGCTCATGACAAGCTTCAGTCAGCTGACACAAACAATCCACTTCTGCCCCACTATTGCTCTTCCTGTTGCTAACAGACCGTCAACCTCTATCACGTGCGCGAGAATGGCTGGGAATTCATTGCCAATTACGATGTCTCCAAATGTAAGTTTTTGTAGCGTTGCTGTCTGATATCGCTTGACTGATCTTTCGAACGATCACCTTGCTGACCGCGCCGACCGTCGAATCTCTTTACTCTCTTTTCCACAACAGTGCACTACGATGGACCCGGCGACGACGTTCCCGGAGCGCCAGGAGGAGGATACGGCTGGGAGGTGCGCACTAAGGGTCTCTCATCTAAGCTCGAGGCACAGCCAGGGCAGGCCGTCAGCGGTCAGGGAGGACAATTCGCCGATGCGCAGCCACTTGCCGCCCAAGTTCGACCAGAACAGGCATAGAAGCTCCGAAAACCCGTTCCGTGTCTCGACTCATGATTTTGTACATTACGTAGGCTGCAGTACCATGTCAAGTCTAGCTTTCCTAGTTCATCTAGGCTTTGTGCGCGTGAGACTGTGCCATTTCGGTCTCCGGTGTCGTTAGAATCCTTGTTCGTCTGTTGTGTCCAGTGCCGATTGCGTGTTCAAGCGCAAATTGGCATTCAGTAAGAAGCAAAGGTCAGACCTCGGTTTGACTTGGAAAGGTGGTGGGATTGACCGCTGCGAGTATCCTCTTGTGATTTGAGGGTGGAAAGTGCAAGTCTCATCCGACCGACGTCGGCATGCCTTCCGGGTTGAGCTACTGTCAGGTGCAGGGCTGAACGTCACACGGTCATATGTTGCCCAGTCAGGAAAGATGCATAATGTTCCCAGCGAGAGAAGCGCGGAAGATTTGCGGAATCTCGGCTGTCACACTCCGCATCGGAAATCTTTCTGTCCTCACTATTCCAGCTAACGCTCTATTGCACAACACAGCTCGGTGGAAAGAGCAGTGTCTCGAAGCTTACGACCGGTCCGAGTCAAGGCGATGCTGCGCTAGGCGAAGGCCGATGAAACCCCTAAGCGCCGCTGTCGCTACTGCCCGGTTTTCAGATTGAAGGCGACAATTGACCGACTGTGGAGGTCTTTGAACCCCACACTTGTTTGAATGGTTCGGTCTTCGCTTAGTGTTCTTCACCCTCTTGCGTCGTTGACCGTATCGGTTGGAGCTGGTATGCATATGCGAGCTGGAGGGCCTTTCAGCATGTTGCACAGTGTATTGCCGGACGAACCAGGGCTGCACGAGGACTTTGTCTGTGGCGCGCCCCACGAAACGGCAGGCCGGGGGATTCCACAGGTACACAAATGGGGCGACCACGAACATGTATAAGAAGGCCTTGACTGTGTCAAGCCTTCGACGTTGCGAGATCAAGCCTCTCATCAGCAAAACGCTCCGACCTCACCATGAAGCTCAACTTCCTCACGCTCCTGCCCTTTGCTGCGGCAGCAGTGCAGACGGTCCTCGCCGCCACCACGCCAATCCGACGCAGTGAATGGCCACATGGACCTTTCAGCACCGATGGCAATCAGATCAAGAACGCAAATGGCGAGCCTGTCATCTTTGTTGGCACCAATTGGCCCGGCTCCGGCGAAACCATGATCCCTGAAGGTATCGAGTTCCGTTCCATCGCCGACATTGTTGGCATGATGAAGTATGTCGGTTACAACTTTGTCCGCCACACGTATGCGATTCAGATGATCGACCAGATCTACGAGAATGGTGGAGAGGACATCACCGTGTACCATGCTCTGCTCTACGCCATGGGCGAGGAGAACGGTACCCGGATCATGAACATGATCAACGAGAATAACCCCGAGATCACCAACTCGACGACGCGATTCGAAGTGCTTTCGATGATCGCTGAGGAGGAGAAGAAGCAAGGAATGCTCATGCATCTGGACAACCACATCAGCCGAGCTATTTGGTGCTGCAGTCACGACGATGGTAACGCTTGGTTCGATGACATGGATTTCAACGTTGAAAACTGGCACCGAGGCCACCGATACATGGCCAATTGGGCTAAGAAGCACTCCAATATTGTCTCCATGTCACTGCGAAACGAGCTGCGCAAGTCGGCCGTCAAGCCTGACCTTGATTACAACTGGAAGACATGGTGGGGCAACGTTTCGGAAGCTGCCGAGAACATCCACAAGACCAATCAGGATCTATTGATCACCATCAGCGGTCTCGACTACGACATTGATCTGTCTGCTCTTACCAGCCAGGCCAACATCCTGGATGCTCCTTACGTCAATACCGACATGGACGAGATCGCCAACGCAGCCTCGATGAAGCCCGAGTACGCCGACATCAAGAAGACCACCTTTGGCAGAGCCAACAAGGCGGTGCTTGAGCTGCACGCTTACAAGATGTCGACCTACTACCAAGACCACCTTGAGGACTGCGGTGCTATCGAGACCGGTCTCTACCGCTTCGGCTTCAACGCGCTCGGTGAATCGGCACGACCCGATGCTTGCACCAATTCGACCGACTTCTCGAACCCATACAGCTGTCCCGAGGCCAAGATCACCCTTCCCACCCTCTTGACCGAGTTTGGAGATGCACAGGATGCCGGCTACGCGAATGTGACCATGCAGAAGTGCCTTCGTGAGTTCACGACAAAGAACAAGATCGGGTGGGCACACTGGGCGCTGGCCGGTAGCTACCGTATCCGTCAGAACACTGTGTTCTTCAACGACACCTGGGGGCTGACGAACCCAATTTGGACCGAATACCAAAGCAAAGACACGGTGGACAACTTCTTCCGTCCTTGGATTCAGGACATGGGCAAGACGAACCTCGAGCTCTGATGAAGTGTTCCACATTTTTGATGGAAATCTGGATTCCCATGTGTGAGATGTTCGTTTGTGTAATTGTGTGTGCAGACACGATGAGTGGTGCTAGCTACAGGCCAAGCACCTCAGGCAGAAGCTTCTCGACCGGCCCTGCAAAGTACCAGTCGGCATCGTCGTCGTCCGACTGGGAGGGGTCATCGATGTTGAAGACGGCTACTTTGCCTTTGTTAGAGTGCTTGACAATGTCGGCGAACCCGGCAGCCGGATAGACAGTAGATGAGGTGCCGAGAACAAGAATGAGATCACAGCGAGAGATGATGGGCTGTATGCGGTCGAGTTTGGGGATGGACTCGCCGAACCAAACCACCCCAGGTCGGAGCAGACCGCGACAACCCAACTTGGAACAATGGGGAAGACTATCGATGGGAATCGATTTATACTCGCCAGATAGATCTTCCGTGCCCTTGAGACCCTCGGATAATGGCTGGCGCATATCTATGTCAGCATCGCCGCACTTGGTGCAGGTTGTCTTGAACAGATTTCCATGCATCTCAATGATCGAGTCCTTAGCAGCTTCTCGCAACGGAGTTTGTGCTGTGCGGCCGGTCTCGATCTCATCCAATGCTCGACCGGAGAGTCCATCGACGTTCTGCGTGATCAGATGAAAAGACTCTGCATTGGGCATAATCTCTTTCTTGAGCGAAGTTTGCTCTGCGTGTGAGCTGAGCAGCAAGTTTGCTAGGGACACGTGGGCTGGATTGGGTGCTGCCGAGAGTACTACGGACCGACGATAGTGATAGAATTGCCAGACCTTGCTTGGGTCTCTGCGAAATGCTTCTCTATGACGATGGTTCTCCGAGTTAGGGAAGCATAAGGTCAGTCCTAGCCTGCAGAACCAGGTTACAATGAGACGGTGCACGACCGACACGGGAATGGTGGCTACTCACGGTGTTGCGAGAGACAGTGCATCATGCTGGCGCCACAGCCCTACAGGATAAACAAGTTTCAGACAAGAACAGGGAGATTAGTCTGAGGCATCCACGAGCTGACGGTGTTGCATCAGTGAAAAGCTTTGAGAAAACGTACCTCCAGCTCCACGGAACGTGGGAATACCGCTGGCCGCACTCAAACCTGCGCCTGCAAGAGCGATCGGGTGTCGGGCTTGGCGCAGGGCTTGTCGAAAGGTTTCTGCAGCGGTACCCATGCTGTCGTTGGCCACCAACATGTGCACGTCTGCAGCAAGTTTTTCTCACGTTTGACAGCAATTGAAAAGCAGCGTTGCAGCTGGTGATCAAGTGTCAAACCTCCAGATCGGGTGGTATCCAATTCGTTCAGAAAGGTTCGGGCGGAAAGGTTGAGTCTCGAGAGTTGCGCAAGAGGGAATTGATGTTCAACGCCTTCGGGTTTCGCGTTAGCCTGATGCGGTAAGGATCTAGTGACGTTCTGAGCGGCGGCTTCCGAGCTCCGGTATGAAGAGGGATCGACGGCAATGAGCGTAGACTCGCTTTGGCTGGCGCTACACCTTCAAGTTGAACCGGCGATCGTTTGATCTTAGGTGCGACAAGCAAGTACCAGCGCAGAGGAGAGCGGAAGGAAGATGGCAAGATGTCGTGCGGAATCAAGGTTGGGATGTGGCTTGAGCGGTAATTTACACTTTGGCGTTGCTCTCGTTGCTTGACAGCTCAACTTTCATGCAGGGACGCGACAGCTTCTTGGACAAGGCTCGACACGGGACTCTGCAAGGTCTCGCTTTGGTTCCTGCTGCCTGTTGCCGGCTCCTGCAGCCACATCTGGGCGGCGCTTTCATAGATGGCCAGCCACCACCAATACGCTTGTCGTTGTCATGCTCAAGATTCTCGCTCAGCCTGCAGATCCTCTGTCTCTGAACGCTGCAAACACGGTCTGACACCTCCCATCACCTTACCGAAACAGCCTTATTTGCATCGCTTGACCTTACCGAGCCCAGCTGTCATCCCGAAAACGTGGTTCCGAGTGTACCGTGTGTGTTGCAGAGACCGCGTCGGCACAGAGCAGAAGGACCTGCATCTGGCAGCTATTCGCGTGCCTCTTTGACCGTATCTTTGAGCTGCCACAAGGCTGCTTGTGCCTTCGAATCGCTTCACGCTTATTCTGGCCCATCTCGATTGTCTAAGCGTTCGTGATAGCACAGTGCGTCCCTTCTGCGTTTGAGAACATGAACATCATGAAAGAGCACTTGCGGAGACCGACATGATATAAACGAATCGAGGGGCTGGCGTTCGTAGTCACGGATATCACTTGTCCCAACTTTCCTCCTTTCGCCCCCATACCGCATACATTCATCCGGACGGCCGTCTCCCCACCTTGCGCAGCACACTCAGTATGAATATCTCCCTTTGGTCCACCATCTTAGGTCGCCGAGATGCTGCGTCCGACGAACAGGCTGCTGCCGCTGCAGCCATGGCAGCTTGGTCTGCAGGCATAGCATTTGCCATCAATTTCATCGTCCTATACATCATCATGTCCATGCTTGTGGTCGTGGTGGTCGGAAGCATGGGCTGTCTGGCCTCACCTCGTGTACGAAAATCGCCTTCTTTCATCATTCTCGTCATCAGTGCCATTCTTTGCATCATCGTAGTCGCCCTCAACACAGCCATGAGCAAGGACATGGCCGTCAATCCTCAGAAGCAATTCAATGCTGAGCTATACACTACGCTGATTGCTCTTTCCATGGGTGAGTAAAGGCTCGGTAGGAACAAGGACTATCAGGCCAGGCCTCTTGCTAATACTCCTCTCCCTCGTCTTTGACCTCTTCCACAGCCATCCCGTTTTTGGTTGATCTCACGCTTGTGTTGCGCATTCTCGCTTTCTTTCCTCGCAACTCTTGCGCCGCTGCCGGACGCAACAGCTGGAAACGATGGGCCGCGATCGCGTTCCCATCCGCTATCAAGGTTCCACGAATCATCGTCATTTGCTACTACATCGACTTCGTGCACAGTGTCTCCTTGACTGCCACCGACATGGCCGACGTTGTCGTCAAAGTCAATCAGAAGCAGTGGGCCCTGACCGAGTGGTCCCTCATGCTTGCCGACGAGCTCTACTGTACCATATTCTTCTGCATCAAGCTGTACGAGCTAGGATGGGGATGGGGCGAAGACAAACATGTTTCGCGAAGCTTTCTTGACACACTCAAGAGGATTCTGGTCAGCGCCTTGGCGTGCTTTGTTCTGCCATCCTTCTTGCTCATCACGCTCATCGTCATGCAAGCGATGCGATTCCGACCCGAAATCGAGGGCTACGTCTTTGCCACCTTCATTCCTTTCACCGTGATTAGTGCCTCCTTTGGTACGTCCATGTCCTGAGTACCGCCTCGTGCAAATTTGGTACGACTGCTGACGATACCTTTTCCTCCTTCATTTTGACGCCTCAATTTGTTTTTCTTTTATTTTTCTTTTCTTTCCGCGTTGCCAATGGCAGCCACCCTTTGGCCTGCGATCCGTGCAGAGCAACACCGACAGAAGACGGCAATCACACCTATGCATACTCTTCGAAGTCAAGGCCAGTCGAACAAGTTCCTTACTACCCAGAGAAGCTTCGATACGGATGACGAAAAGGACTTGGGCAAGATGCAAAGTCAGTCCCACATTGATGTGGCTGTACTAGAGCATCAAGTTGTTGCCACGCTCAAACATCGACACGATGATCAGGATGCCCACCCGCGGTCCCCTCCTGTTGAGTCGAGTGAGATCATCCACGACCAGAATTCTGATGTTGCCGTCTCTTCACAACGTTTGATGCGTCCACAGAACCCTCTGAGGCATGCACCTGATGTCAGCGGGATCGCTATCACAACTGTGACCGAGGAGAAATGGAGCGAGGCCTGAGCTGGACTGAGTATATTCCGTCGGCAAATCCGCAAAACTCGTTTCATGATCCCTCGGGTCCATCCGCTTCTCCTTTATCAGCCCCTCGTCCCAATACGTACCATCAGAGGCTTCCACAGGCGCCTCGCTGGCAATTCACTTTCATTTTCAATGCAACTCGATTACTGCGTTCTAATGTGTTACCCATTCATCTATTTTATGACTGAGATCTGCCTCCGATCTTCTTCTCCCATCTAAAGGACTGTTCCCTCAAAGATGAAGAAGGCGAAAGAGTGCTTTTGGATGGGCTGCGAGCCCTGCTCAACCCACTCCTTGCCGGTGTGCTGGGTCACCTTAGGCACCACCACGTTGGGATTCTCAAAACTGTTCTTGGCCAAGAGGTCGTCACTGTAGACAATGTGCGATTCGACGCTTTCGATCTCAAAGCCTTCGAACTTGATCTGGCCGTTCCAATCAGCGGTGGGGTGACGGTTGAGTACGCTGAGGCGAATGCTGGCACGCTTGGAACCCTCCTCCTCGACGATCATAGCGACGCAGTCGACGTAAGCCGGCTTGGAGATGTGCTGAATCCATTCTGGGTAGGTCGGCCCTTCGTAAGAGTCTGGCGTGAAGCCGAGGTTGAGGAGTCGACCATTCTTCATGTAACGTGCAAAGAGGCGCAGAGGCCAGTAGGTGGTTTGGAAGAGGAGGCCCTCTGGGCTCGTCATGAGCGGCGAAATGACGTTGACACTCTGCGCAATGCAGGCAATGCCGACATCCTTGGATTTACGGACAAGAATGTTGAGCCAGGCCACGACACCCAGCATATCTGTGTAGTCGTAGGCCTGCTCAAGACCCTGAGATCCGGGAGCCTTGACCTCGTCCCATACGTTCCACTCATCGTAGCAGATCTTGACATCGCGAGCTGCCACCTTCTGATCGCGGTTGTTCCAGTCAAGCAGGCTCTGAGCCTTGTCGATCTTGGCCAGGTCGATGAGCGAAGCGCAGATCTCGATACCACGTTCGGCTGCGGCAGGACCGAAAACATTCTTCTCGTAATCGAAGCCCTGGACAGTGCTGTAGTGTTCGTGACCCAGCATCGAGTAGAGGTGGATCGAGTGGAAGTCGACAACACCGATCAAGCCGTTGAGTACCTCACGATCCCACTCAGAGTTGCCCTGGTTACCACACGAGACAAGCTTGATCGAGGGATCGACCAGCTTCATGCCGTGCGCCCATCGCTTGGCCATCTTGGTGTAGTCGGTAGCATTTAGGAAGCCGACCTGCCACGGGCCGTGCATCTCATTTCCGAGACCCCAGTACTTGACGTTGTGAGGCTCATCACGGCCCGTGTTCTTGCGTCGAAGGTTGGCCCAGTAGGTGTCACCGGTACCATTGCAATACTCGAGCCATGCGAGGGCCTCCTCGTACGTGCCAGTACCCATGTTGATGCAGAAGTAGGGCTCCACCTTGAGCTCACGGCAGTAGTCGATGAATTCGTCTGTGCCGAAGTGGTTGGTCTCGGTGGAGAGCCAGGCGAGCTCAACTCGCTTGGGACGTTCCGAGATGGGACCGATGCCGTCCTGCCAGTGATAGTTGCTTACGAAGTTGCCGCCGGGCCATCGAAGGATGGGCATCTCGAGCTCCCCATCTTTGGCAAGAATCTTGACAACGTCCTTCCTCCAAGCGAGTCTTCCCTTGGTACGATCATCACCCTTGTCCTGCTTCTCGAGAATCGAGGCCGGACTAGGCTTCTTGGGGTCGTCGACGATGCCGCCGTAGATACCGCGTCCGAGGTGTTCAACGAATCCAGAGTAAAGTTTGTCGCTCACCAAGGGCGCAGAACGAGGAAGTGTCAGCGAGTGAGGGTGGATTCGAATGGGCTCGCTGGTGAGCTTGGCAGGATGCTGAAAGCCATCCTTTCGCAAAGCAGCAGGTGTTTCGGAGGCTGCAGCGTAGGGGTTGACGCCAGCCATATTGATGCTTGCAAAGATGATTGAGTGGGTAGATGGATGGGAGTCAGAAGGAAAGCTCGGCTGTCGAGGTGGTCAAGCCAAGTATCAGTTTTGTGAGATGGCGAAAAGTGGGCAAGCTCGGTCAACACAAGATCTCCGCGAGATACATAGCGTAGCAAATTGGACCCGCCTGAGCAAGAAGAAGAGAGACCCGCGAAGTGACAATCTTTCAAACGCGAGCACGGACCGACGTGAGCCACGCGGGAGCTTGACCCCGCTCAGTGGGGGCCCGCCGTGGAGTCAAGGGTCCTCACCCGCTTGACGCACGCGAGCGGAATGATTGGCTTGGCTTTTGGCACGAGAAGGACCACTGAAAGGGGCAGGGCAGCCCTTTTGCGAATGTCACGTTGAATGTAATTCGCCGAGGCTAGCCGTTGGTAGTCTGGTAGTCTCCGGATGCTGACCGAGGCAACACGGAAATCTTCGACCTTGACGGCAATCTCTATTCATGGGGCAGGTGAAAGTAGATTGCCGAAAATGCCTAAACGAAGGGAAGAGGAACACGCAAGAAGGCACAAAAGACAAAAGGAATCTGATCTGTGAGGAGGAAGTCGGCAAGCATGTGACGTGCGCGTCCGCTCTGAGGCACCGGTCATTTAAACTGCCCCTGATGCAGGGCACGCTGCAAGTCGATAGTCAGGTGCAATCGGGGTCAGAGCTCACATTGGACTCTGTCTTGTTTCAGCGGAAGAAGATAACCGACCGCACTGAGTCGGGATCGTCTCGATGAAGCGCACGGCCAAAACTGCGTTTAGGCGCAATCAACCAACTACAGGCATCCGGTGATGGCGTTCGCTTTGTCACGAGCAGGAAAGAGAGGTCAACAAATGGCTGTCAATCATGTGAACAGCACAGAACGGAAGCTATCGGCCAGCAGAAGCGGAATTGAAGGAAATCCAGCATGAAGCCTTGCACACAAATCACCAGCAAGTTGGGAACCCAGCAAAGGAAAGGGAGATTACCGAGTGTGAGGGGAAGGCCATTTTCAGTCACTCATGGGAAAAGCCGAGCCGCTAAATCCCATAATCTCCACGCTGGCTGCTACCTTGACGATGAGGATCAAGATGAACTGGTCTCGCCTGAGCTTGAATCATCTCTCGACTTTCTACTGAGGCGAGAGCTCGCAAATCTCTAGGATGCATCACACGGGGCGATGAGGATGGCTGAGTGGTTGTCCGTGCGGGGGCATTGTTCATGGTGGAACGCGATCCGAAGACAATGATCACTCTGACTCGCCTGAGGCAGAGGCTATCATGTTGCATGAAAAAGGAGCTCAAGTAAACCGTGCCTGAGGATATGTTGATGCATTGCAGGAGCTTGATGCTACGAACACACATCAGATTCATATCTTGGCGTGAGGAGGCTCCGGCAAAACTGAATCATAAGCACTCATTGATTGAGCCGGAGTAGCCGACTCTTGGAATTGAAGCGGCTTGTGGTTGGTTGGACGCCAAGCAATCACGCTGGTCCAGCTTGTGTTGCTGCAGGTGTGGCCCCGTCAGCCGCCTTTTCCTTTCCGTAAAACGTGTGATTGCCGAGTCGGAGTCGCAATCCGTCTTCGCAAATCTCTCAGATGGCTTCGCGTAAATTTCGAGTCGAATGTGTTTCGTGTGCTTCTTTTTCTTTGCCCAAATTCCCGGAAGACCTGCAACTTTCTCCCTCGTCCTTCGACCAGCCATCGAGATCACCGTATCCATGGTCACTTATTGCCTTTCCGGAGTCCCAGTAGCGATCATGATAATAGCCCCTCATACAAGATGTCGCGTATCCAAGCTGCGATAACTTCGGAACGCTGCCATGTGTCAAATTCAGGAACGCCGGGTTTCTCTCGACGACGCCACCTCGTCCAACCAGATCGCCTCTTTTTTCCCCGGGAATCTGTCATCGGAGTGTCAAAAATAAAATAAATAATTGATCCGTAAATTCTCATTCTAAATGAAGGGTTGCGGCGAAATACCTCAACTCTCGATCCTGAAACGGACCATATACATCTCGATGTTACTCTTGTGTCCTCGTGTCCTCTTGCACATGCCTACACTAGTGTGGACAGATGCGTGCTACAGTCGCTGCTACAGGCCGCAGGTCTCCTCGCAACCGCCGCACTCGGGGCCCGCCCTTGAACAACATGCAGACCCTACTTTGATTGTGTCTCGCTTCTCAGCTGCTCCTCGTCACCTATTCTGCCGTGTCCACTGCAACTCAATACGGAAGGATGTGTTCCTTGCAGTGACTCTGGTATCTTTGTGCTGTGCATTTACCACTGACGATGCAGAGCCCCGCATCTCAACCATGTGTGTGTTGTGGGCCCCCACGTCTGCCCCACCTTTCCTCTCAGGCACGACCACACGAGCACGTACTCGAGCATCGAGTCTGCAACGAATGTACATATAATGCATGCCCTTTGCAATCCAGTTCGTCTCCATCCCCCATCACGCTTCTCCATCCCTCAAGACTCGCATCAAGCTTGTCGGTCCCGCCCCCCCACCGAATCAGGCAGCCCGTGGACCTTGGACTCTCCTTCCCCCTCACCTTTCTTCCGTCTATCAGGTCAGACCTGAACTTCAACATGGCGCTCCCTCCTAAGCTCTACACATGGCTGTGCGGCTGTTTCGCAGCCCTCGGTTCCATTCTCTTCGGTTATGGTTAGTTTTAGGCTCACGCAAAACAATGTTGATAAAGCTCGCGTCGGGTCGCTGACCCTTCTGTCGTTTTCGCTTGCTATGTACCACAGATCTCGGTGTCATTGCTGGTGTCATTGTTGCGCCCGACTTCCTTCGCGTGACCAACAACCCCGATGCCAACTACGTTGGTTTCATCGTCAGTTCCATGCTGCTCGGTGCCTTTGTCGGTTGCATCCCCGCTTCCCTCATCGCCGATGCTTTCTCCCGTCGTTTCGCCATCATGGTCGGTGCCATCATCTTCATCGTCGGTGGTGTCCTCCAGACTGCCGCTCAGAACCAAGGAATGATGATGGCAGGTCGCTTCTTCGCAGGAGTCGGCATTGGAATGCTCTCCCTCCTGGCTCCGCTTTATCAGTCGGAAATTGCCCATCCTTCCATTCGAGGCCGCCTGACAACTCTTCAGCAATTCTTCCTCGGTATCGGTGCCCTCATCGCCAGCTTTGTCGTCTACGGCTGCAGTCTTCACCAGGCCGGCACTGTCTTCGAGTGGCGATTCCCCCTCGGTCTCCAGATCGCCCCCGCTGTCCCCCTCGCTTTCCTCATCATGCTCTTCCCTGAGTCGCCTCGATGGCTTATGAGCAAAGGCCGCGAAGAGGAGGCTCTCCGATCCCTCGCCCGCCTCCACGCCCGTGGTGATACCTCTGACGTCTTCGTCCGCGCCGAGCTTGCCGAAATCAAGGCTCAGATTGCCATCGAGGCCGGAACTGCTAGCGGCTGGAGCCAGATCTTCAACAACAGCCAGAACATCCGTAAGGTCATGATCGGTGTCATTCTCCAATTCTCCGTCCAGATCACCGGTGTCGCCGCGATTCAGTACTATGCTCCAGAGATCTTCAAGGTCTTTGGCTACTCCAACTCCAAGATCTTCCTCCTCCAGTCCATCAACTCGATTATTGCCCTTCTCGGTGAAGGCGCCTGCGTCCTCTTCGTCGACAAGCTCGGTCGTCGATGGCCCCTCATCGTCTGTAACGCCATGGCCGGCGCCTGTTTTGCCGTCGCCACCGCCCTCCAGGCTCGCTTTCCCGCCGATGGCCCTCACTTCAACAAGCATGCCGGTGGTGCTTTCATCGCCATGATCTGGATCTTTAACTTCTTCTTCTCCGCCGGAATTGGGCCATTAAGTTGGGCTGTGCCAGGTATGTCATAAAATCTACTGTCTCATGGTCTCGAATGTTCCAAGCTCCTGCTGCACGGCGTTGACGCTGCGCGGTCGTTGATTGAATACATCTGCACTGACCTTTGACCCTCTCGCGTTGCACAGCCGGATTCTGACCTTTTATTGCTTTCTTCTCACTACTCTCTGCCACCTGTTTACGTCTGAACAGTCGAGATCATGAACACGTCGATCCGTGCCAAGGGTACTGCGCTCACGAGCATCAGTTGCTGGCTTGCCAACTTCATGATTGGCCAGATCACTCCTCATGCCTTGGAGAACATTGGCTGGAAATACTACATCCTCTTTGCAGTCGGCGGTTTCACCAACGCTATTACCTTCTTCCTCATCCTCCCCGAGACCAAGGGCCGAACGCTCGAGGAGATGGACCGTTTCTTCGAAAACACTCCATGGATCGTTGCTTTCCACGACACTGCTGTTGTCAGCCAGAAGGACCGCGAGGAACAGCTCCGCCGTGGTGTTGTTCAAGCTGCCCAGGGCGACTTTGTCGAGACCGGCAGCAGCGAAGAGAAGTACGATGGCCTCAAGACGAGCAGCCACGACCACGATCTCGAAAAGCACTAATTGTCACCGGTCAAATTACGCGACGGCATAATTTTCCGGCCTCAGCTTTCTTTGTTACCTCACTCGTATACCAATGTATTGTCACGCTTGCAATGAACTGTGTTGATACTTTCAGCCCTTCTACGTATGAAATGTCGACCTGCAGGGCTCTTTGTCTTGCTCACACTACGACGAAGAAATGTGCGCCCTCGTTGCAAGAACACAAATGCAACGTTACTGCAGTACTTGCAGGAATATTTAACGCGATTCTCTGGTAATTAATTGTTGAACGGCATCCAAGTTCTATCCATCCAGTGGCATGCTGACCTCCTTTCGTTTGCGAGCCCCGAAGGAAATATCATTATCACCCGCTGCGAGGCAAGTCGATCCGCTTGATGATGACAGCTCTAGACGTGGCTTAGGCTCCAGCTTGCTATGATGGTTTCTCCATGGGAATTGCTTTTGTGCTTCTCGTGCCGCACCTCGTCACGCTTGTGGGCAGCTGAGAGATCCGAAATTCTGCCGACTGAAATCTTCGCAGACTACAAAAAGCAGAGGTAACACGAACAAAAGTATACTGTAAAGTTGACCGAAGTCTGTTGAGAGGCTGGCATACATAGGACAAGCCAGCCTGACATTTGAAATTGAGGTCGTAAGACGGGCAAGCAACCAGACGGGAACGGAGGTGACGGCTCCATCATGTTGTGTGAAAGCATAAGTACCCTGCAAGGACAGCACAAGCTCGTGATTGGTCTGCTAAAATTATCTACAACCAGCTCACCGCCTCCAACTCGCCGACGACATCTGTATCGCTTCGCTGCACTCTGTTCAGGTATCGACGTGGGCGCAGCGATTCGGGTACATACTGTACAGTACTGTATTCGAAATTTCACAAAATGGTCGAAAGCCCGAAAGGCCTGAACCTGTAGAACTTTAGAAGAAGATCTATATTTCCAAATATAATTGATGGAACAAGGTTTGTAGTGCCTGCATGAAATGCAGGCCAGCTTGGTTACTCCGGCAGACGGGTAAAATTTGTATCGGCATTTGACAGGGCCAAAAAAGCATGTAACAGCAGCCGAATTGGCTCTCGCGATTTCGAGATCGGCCAACTCGTGCTGCTCTGCTTGCGGCTCGGATTGTTGCGCCATGAATCAAACGAGAGCACAGCTGACCCGCAACAAGTGTCAGGTCGACAAGCTTTTGCCATCAGAAGCGAGCTCGTGGCACACAAATCATAGGAGCAAGGGCACACACGAGTCCGCGAACACGACGCTCTATCTGCTTGGTGTTGGCAAAGATACAGGCTGGCGTGCGAGTTCAATTGCCGAGTGCGTGCCGACTGATCAAGCAAGTCTGCTCAGATCACTGCGTCTGACCCCAAACAAGCACAGCATTGTATGACAGAATCATGATCAGCCATTGCAACCAGCCTTACAATAGGATCGAGACGAAATGCAGGCTTGAGACAAGTCTACAAGACCGTTGTGGTACACGGGCTGTCAGCTGCAGATGCCAAGCCCGCAGCGGATGCGCAGAAAACTAAGATGCACACTCCGAGGGCAGAGACAAATCAGCGATGTGTAGCGTGCGGCTCCCTGCAACGGAGGCTCCGGCTATCCATAAAATGAGCTAGACCTTTCATCAAGACGGTGCACTCGACTCTACGCTGTTCACGGCAACAGTTCGGACACAATGTAGACTGTTGACCGGCTTGTTCTCGCTTCTACCTCGCTGGGTTTGGAACACGGGGTTTTCAGCTGTCCTCCCCAACCTCGACTGTGACATGTCTGAAAGATGGCTCCGACATCGTCTGCAGGATTTGCCGAATTCAAACTTGCTATTTTGCCCGAAGATACTCAAAATAGCATCTGTCATGACAAGTTGGCTTCCGTTGTCTTTGCTCCAAAGCAGCTCACATCGCTCATGCATTGAATCAGGATAGATCAAGGTGAGCGCTTCACAGGCTTGTTTGATTCAGGAGAGCGACAAGTGGAAAATGTCGAGGCGATCCAGGTTTCGAGGACGGAGGAAGGATTGTAGCGCGGCTCTGACCTCGCCCTTACTGTGGAAGATTGCTTCCGACCCCGAACAGCAAAGCTTTTCCCGAACGGCTGTCTCCGACTCTGTTTGCCTTTTTTGCCTCTCCTCTGCGTCTCTTTGCTCTCTTGCAATTCTTTTCACGATTTCGGGGCCACTCAGCGGCAGTACACTTGCTACCGACTCAGACTCCAACCCGATGCGCTGCTGCCGCTCAGATAGATTGGTTTCGGCTCCTGCTGCTTGGTGCTTTTGCTTCATACTATTGTCCAATTTGCATGCAAATGAATTCGCTCAAGTCCGCCAGGGCCATATTGAAGCATACATGGCGTTCCGACTCGCGAGCCTTCGCACGCATAGGACGAACCTGCAATTCTGATTGATCCGGCTGCAAGACTTTTGTGGGAATGAAAATTCGGAGCAACCCTCTGATCTCGGGACCAAACAACTCGCGTAATCACCTAACACCGGTCTCACTCGAATCCCTACACAGTATTTTTCTCGCTGGCCTCGGCTAAATGGCTAATGCCGGCGTTCGCTTTCCGTTTCCAAGGGACCAAACTGCTGCTATTTCTGGGTCCCCGCCGTAATCCCACTTGCATCGCTTTGCCACAGTTACACACTTGGCCTTTCGGCCACTCATTCGGATCATCACTTCGGCCAGCAGCCTAATGAGAACAATCAAACATCATGTTGACCGGTAGGCTGTGATGAGTGTAGTGTTCGAGCGTCTGAGCTGGCTCCCTTTCCCCATCCCAACGACTTCATGGATTCGTTCGAGATTCTGGGTCAGCCAATCACCCACCTTGTGTCCTGCGCACTCACAACTGTCCGTCCCGTAGCTACTGTATTGTACTGTACTGTATTCTACACTAAGACGGGCGCCTCCTTCTTTGTGGCTGCCGAAGAAGCCCGGTGGTCCGTAGATCCTCGTCAAAGTGCATCATCCACGGAACCGCACAGCCGCTTCCGCTTCCTCCATCCCTTTCAATGCCGTCGCCTCCCTGAGTGCCATTCAGTCCCTTTCGCTTCGCATCTCAAACCCCGTTGTCAGCTCGTGACTTGACCTCTTCTCCGCTTCTCTCCCCGAATCAGCCTGGCCACTGTAATGATCGCATCCTCGGCTTCGTTGCATCCGAAAACCTTGCACTGAAGACGCACACAGGAGTTGCCCTCAATTCCGACCCATGGTCTTTGCAGTTGGCTCCTCGTTCGGAAGGAATCTTTTGGCCTCCCCTTCCCACCCCCATCATCTCACCGTCTCCGCCCTTGACTTCATCTCGCGAGCTCGATCTGTGCCACCTTCCTCCTCATCGAAGCTTCCCTATACATCTTGACTCGCCTTCCTATTCGATTGCAATGTTTTGATTCCAGGCCAACTTCTGCTGTCACCCTTATCTGACACTCCTGCATCCTGCTTTCCGCTCGTCCCTAGTATCGTAGCTTGATCTTGGGCGCTTAGCAAACTAAGCTCAACTGCGGCACACCCTAAGCAAGGTGTTTAAGCGCTCAGATCGGCGACCGAGCTCGGCGGGCTGAACTCCCAACGGAACCCAACTCTCGCCTCATCTTCCACTCAGGTCCGTACCAGTCTCGTCCTTTCAGCCACCTCGCCGTGCAGCACGGCTGATATCCGCCACCCTCCCGCTTCTCGCACCACTGCTGTGTACAGTATCGCAGCAGAATGTCGGATATCAAGGTCCCTCAGAAGGGCTCAGTACTCAGCAACCTCGACACATCGACCGAAGCCCCTAGTCCTCCTACAACACCACCAAACCAGGGTCGCTCTGCTTCGCCAGAAGACAAGATGCAGCTCGCAGACACCAAAGACGTTGCTGATATTTCGGTCACAGCCAAAGACGCCGAGCCCGAAGCAAAGAAGCGCAAACGTTCTCAACGAGCCTGCATACGCTGTCGTGGTCAGAAGCTCAAATGCGATGGCGTCTTCCCCTGTGCCCGCTGCCTCAAACTGAAGCTTGTGTGCAAAGAACCTTCAGAAGCCAATGCAGGCGCGCCTACCTCCAACAGAGTCAACAACGAAGAGCGCGACAGCAAAGCCAACACTGGCTCGTATGCCTCCTCGGTTTCAACCCGCCCTCACTCTCAATCATCCGTGCAGCTAACAGCCAGCGGCTTGCCGACTCAACCCAGTGTCCCCTCCCATTACGGCTCATCTGCTCACGAACCTTCCCTCGCGGATAGGTCTCGTGGCTCAAACCACATGCATACGACCAATTACAGTCGCGAATCGCCTAATCACCATCCCTCAGATCGCTTTGGCTACTCTCTGCCTGACGCAGTACGTCGCATCGATGCCCTAGAGCACACAGTCTCACGCTTGGTCGAAAGGGTCGAAGGGCAATCTGCACCCTTTGGCCGGGCTACGTCAACCTCGATGGTGGGATCCTCGTCGTCCAGAGCAGGTGCTTCTCCATCCAAGCCTGAGCGCAAGCGCGCAAGAGCTGACTCGCCCGACGATTCTGATGCCGAAGTCGACGAGCTTCAAGACGGTGCCTCAGAGGCAAGCGTTCCTCTCCAAGCTTTATCACAGCAAGATAGGCGCAGCAGTCGAGATGTCTTTAGCGTCGCAGAAGAGCGCTCGGCTCCCACACGAGCATCAAACGACGGAGGCGCCCCCATTTCATCCTCCTCGGCCGCAACCCTTCCGTCCAGGGCTCGACCGCACAGCAATGGTGGTAGGAAGCCCGCCGCTCACAATCCGATCGAGGCGGGCTTTATTACGATCGAGATGGCTCAAATGCTGCTAGAGGTCTTCTGGACCTACTGCCACGTCTTTGCGCCCTTTGTTGACCTCGACGACAAGACCAGTGTTGCGGGCTTGGCCTCCTCTGAGCCTTTCCTCTTGTCTGTTTTGCTGACCATCGGTTCGCTGTACCAAGACTCTCACGGCAAGGGAGATCCCTCCGTCCGTTCCGAGATTCACGCCGGGTTGGCCTCCTACGCTCTCAACCAGCTCGGTCCCCACCTTTGCAACAATGAGCCTACGATCGGTGCCGCACAGGCTATCCTGCTGATCGCCTACTGGCCTCAAGCGTTTCCCGGTTCACCGGACGAGAAGCTGCTCTCGGGATACGCGGCCAATGTGTTGCAGAACGTTTCTAGACACGTACAGATTGCTGCACTCAACGGCGATCGATCAGCGCCTGCGATCTCCCAACGTCTGCCATCTATTTGGACTTCGCTCAAGGCGTTCGAATCCCTCGCTGCCATCGATTCGGGCAAGGGCATGGATCTCTCAGATCATGACCTCCTCCTCTCCAAAGCACCTCGAACACCTCGCAGCTCGATCCCCACACCGTATCTTGTACGCGCTGTTCCTATTATTAAGGAGTTGCAGATGTGGCTAGGAGAGATCTCCTCCAACTCGCCGCTAGCACCGATCGAGATATTACCGTCAACCGCTCGCCCAAACCTCACTCACGACTGGGATCGCTTCAAGTATCTGCAGTCCCAGCTCTTTGATGTTGAAAAGCGCTGGTTGAGCACCGAGACGGACTGCAGCCGGTTGGAGAGGATTGTCGGCCTTGTGGACCGCTGGACATTGCAAATCTACCTGGCTACAGTAGCGCTCAAGTCAGCCGAGCTAGGACGACCCAACAACGCTCATGGTGTCGATCGAGGTCCGGGATACGACATGAGATACGACGAGGACTCGGCTAGATTCGTAGCAGCATACCGGCACGATCTTCGACAGGCCTGCCAGGTGTTGATGGACGTTTTCACCGATCCTGAGATCAGCAGTGCGCTTCTGTACGCCCCGGGCTACCTTCTTCGTCGCTTCGCACAGGCTGCAGTTGCTTCGGCGCTCCTGATCGACTTCCACGACGCAGAACCTACCCGTTCCGCTCAAGAGCTCATTTATCTGTGCAGCAAACGCTTCGATCAGCTTGGTCAGATGGACTGTTCGCCGTTCGCAGCAGGCCTCTCGTGGTTCGTCAAGACAAGCTATGAGAAAGTCAGTGGCAGATCTTCCAGAGACGAGCGGGACGCATCAAGCGACGCTGCAGCGCCGCCTGCCTCTGTCACGTCTGTGGATCGTCGCAGGTGGCTCGGTGGCGACCTCTTCAGCATCTTCTTCGGCGTTGGTCTCATCATGGATGTCGGCGTGAGCATGACAGGCCCCTCGTTCTGATAGCTTGCGAGCCGGACGGGTTGGTCCGCGTCTAGTAGACACAGTCATTGAGATGCCTCGCAATCCGTCTCATCGCACATTCCGCATTCAGAACTTATAAACCCCTCCATCACATCTGTAATTGTATCGCTTGACACCATGTGAAAGTTTTGCTTCTCCTAACTATCCGTGCCCCTGTGTTCTGGAACACCGTGTGCGAGCGATGACCAGCATGGTGCGATTAGGCTTTGAGTCAGCCAGCAGAGGAACATGTCCCTTGCCCAACAGCCACTGTCCCTGCAGAATGTGACTGCACCTGCAGAAGACACTCGGTATAGCATCTGAGCCAATGTGACCAACTTTGTCTCATTGTTCAACACTTCCATAGGGCACATCGAAGCTGCTGTGGATCATCGTGACACGCTTAACTTCTCACTGGCTGTGCTGCAAGTCTTAAAGCCTGCCCTCAGCCATCACAAAAGAGTATCTTGATTTGCCAGAACTTGAAGGTTGAGGTCATCAAGCCCACCTTCTTGCCCTCTAACAATTTTGGCAATGCAGAGTCAAGATCAACCTGTCAAGCAACTTTTCAAACATGGCTGGCCAATTTGGTAATCTTAACTCCCACGCCAACCCAGTAGCCACTTGCATGGGCAAACCAAGAGCAAGGACATAGTGTTTTCTGCAATGGCTTTGGGAATCATATCAAAGGCATTGCTGGAAGAACTTTCCTGCCTCTTTGGCAACTGCCAGCTTCCAGCAGTGGAAGCAAGCAATCTTCTTCATTTGCCTGCTTTCTACTGCTTGAACACAGACTGGCATCTCAACAATGCCAACTTGTGGTTGGTTGGCAGTGCAGCCATCAAGTCCCTGACCCAGAAGAAACCCAGGGCCAAAATTGGTGGTGGTTGCCCTGTAGTATTCTCACACATGCAAAAGTGCACCAACCACAATTGCTTCATACTTTTTGAACGCAAGAATTGCTGTCAACAGCAAGGTTCAGAAGTTCTCTTGCACCTGCACACCAATGGGTCCCCCCAGCCCCAGCATCTCCCAAGCATCAAACTCCCAGTGTATGCACTTTGTCCAGTCCTCAAGTTAGTCCAAGCGCCAAGGCAAGCCCATGCCCTGGCTGTTAGGGTAAAGAAGATGAGCACATTTTGCTGCACGCTCACCATGCTCCAGTGTGTTGTAAGGCTGGTTGTCAACATACTTGTGCTGCACACTCTTGGGAACAGTGCACCCACCACACTTCTTCTTTGCAGTCAAGCAGTGGCAGCCCAAAACCCAAGTCAGGCATGGGCTAGCAAATGTATTCACAAAGAGAAGTTCAGGTAAGCATAACAGTCAACAGAAGATAGACCAGAGCAAGCAGCACTTATGGTACATTGAGCTGGTTGCAGTGCAAGCAAGACATTGTAGGCCATGTGGAGGCGCCTTCAGTGAGGTGGCAAATCACTGTATGGCGCAACCATAGATGTTGAGTGTTGTCCAGAATCCACCATGTTGGAAACTTTGCCATCACCACCTGAAGCACAAGTGTGGGAGCAGAGAACCCCTCAGTCCACTCCAGCACATTGGCCTGGGTTGGCTTGCAAGGACGTGGAGCACCTGTATTGTCCATTGTGGTGGAACTTAGGGTTAGGGTTACAAGGTGCGGCCCAGTAGGGTTGGCAACAAACATGGTCTAGTCTCTTAAGTAAAGTTGTTCC